>JAVSBS010002414.1:2076-16780 GCA_033124195.1 Coracias cyanogaster | reverse complement strand
CCCGGCCTAGGTGCAGGACCCTGCACTTGGCCTTGTTGAACCTCATGAGGTTCATCTGGGCCCAGCTCTCCAGCCTGTCCAGGTCCTTCTGGCTGGCATCCCGTCCCTCAGGCATATCACCTGCACCCCCCAGCTTGGTATCATCTGCAGACTTTCAGAGGGTGCCCTCAATGTCACTGCAGTGTACTAGGACAGTTTGTCACCATCACAGATCTTAAGAGAAGACCTGCAGAAGGCCAAGAAGAGTCAGGAAACTCTCATCTCATCAAGATAAGCAATTGGACTCCTAATTTGGTGTTGTTTTCTGCCACTAACAGGACAAAAAGACGCAGCATAAATCTCTTAATGCTGGATTCCTAAAGGAAGCGGTAAAGAGAATCTAAACCTTCCCACTTCCTCGGTGGCTCTTTTCTACTCTATTAACAAAGGGTTTATTGCGTTTCTTTCCACATCACTTTTCTTCTGTAGGTATCATTTTGGGACTTCCCATCTTGGTGTGCTGATTTTAAACTTCCAATCTTTGGGCAGAGCAGGTTGTTGTTTGGTTTGGTTTTTTTTTTCCCCTACCTGCTTATTTAAAACATGGAAATTCCCTTGGAAGGATTAGATTATCAGATTCACTTTTGCTTCAGTTTGGCAGAGATCTCAAATGAGTCTTGATCAGCAGAAGTACAAAGACTAAGGAGTCAGGGTTGAAGGCACCTACAAAGAAAATAGTTCTTACGGATGTTAAAGAACAGAAGCAGAATTCCTGATGTTTGGTTTGGATACAATCCCTTTGCTTTCTCTGCCCGAGCTTTGCACGGGCAGTGTGAGGTGAGATCTGATGGTGATCCCAGGGTCGCTGTAGGTGAGGCCCAACGGTGACTCCAGGTTGTCTTTGGGTAAGGCAGAGGGCTGGTACCAGCTCCTCTACTGAGAGGAATTGCCAAGAAAGGTTGTGCTGCGCTCCAAATTGCTGCTGAATTCTTCCCGTGTGTGTTAATGAAATTGTGACCCAGTGAAACTGTATTTCTGGCTCCTTATTTTCCTTCCCGTGGTTTTTAGGGCTGTCCACTTTCCTTGCAGTAATTAATTATCTTGTTTTCTAATTGTAATGAAGATTTACTGAGGGTTGCATAACGCCACAAAATCCATGCGGTTCTTATATTCAGCCGGGCAAACATATGTCACGTCCCTGTTTTTCAGGGCAACATTGAAATAATGGGATAAACATTTCCTCCCCAAGAGTGTGTCGATGTATTTTGAGGAACTGCACAAACACTGAGCAGGGCTCTGGGATTTGTACTGACCTTCAGAAACTGAGCGTGGAATTTATCTCTTTTACATTAAAAAAAAAAAAAGTATTTAAAGGAAAAAGGCTGGGCTCTAGTCAGATGGTAAAAACCAGTTGTCTGTGACTTTCTTTTTCCTCCAGATTGCTCAGAAGCTGGAAACTTTCTAAACTTGCTATTGGAGATGCTTTTTTGCCTTGCACTCAGCTTTCAGGGAAGTAGAGCATATTGGAAAAGACCCATTTAAACAATTTCAATTTGTTTATCCTTATGGGAATAAATGAAGCTATAAATCACAAAGGGCTTAAAAAACGGGGAGAAGGGAAGGTGAGGCAACCCCCCCCCTACAAACTTCTCAGTCCACATCTTATTTAATCTTTATGATGATTTTCAGATGGCTAATGGGTTTTTTAGTCTATTTTTAGCACTGTTTAGCCTTGCAGCTCAAACATACCAAAGAAGTGTCTGGGTAGCTGGCGGATGGCCACCATCAGGGTAAAACCTTCATTCTTGAAACCAAATTTTAGAAGCAGCAGTGAAGTTTCACCTTTTTCTTTAAAGCTTTTATATATGTATACATCTTTAAAAGCTGATTTTGCAAATACAGCATTTTAGAATCGTAGCTGCAGTCTGAGGTCTTCATCCTTCCTTGGGGCAGTCCCAGAAGTCTTCTACACTGCATTGCACTTGGATATTCTATGGCAGCTGGCAAAATGTTGAGAGCTTTTCACCTTTTGAGGGGTTTAGTTTTGGTTTGGGGGGTTGGACTGGTTTTGTTCTTTCCATTTGAAGTTGATAAACAAAGGAGTGCCACTTCTGCCCCTCATTCAGTTGAACCGATGGAAACCAAGCTTTGTACAGCTTTCAGCTCCGTGACATGCGAGTGGGGCCGACAGGGAATGAAAACCTGTTGGAGAGAGATGACAGATGTGCCTGGTCCGTATGTACAGGCAATGCACAATTTTTCCTGGATTTGCTCTTGGGAGGCCTTGTGTAGCTGCAAAGGCTTTGTGGCGGTGAGCGATGCTGCTGCTCTGTCTTTAACGTTGTGGCGATCTGCAGCTATTTTTACCGCTGTGATAGACAGGCACGTGTAGGTAGTGCAGAATGCAGCCCTACGTATCTCCCTGCTACTGCAGAATCCTCATTAGCTCCTCATCCGAGTGCTTTCAGGGTGCCGGAATCACTTCTAAAATCCTTGGAGACACGGGGCCTGTTTGGATCTGATTTTCCACCGTTTTCTGAACACGCATGGCTGGAGCCATCTGCTGAATCATCAGCTGTTGCTGGCTTTAAACACAAATATGAATGCAGAGGGCATTATTCGTGAGCTAAGCAGCCGCTGATTTTACATTTGTTGTCATCTGGAGTTTAAGGAGGGAGATGTCCTGGTGTTGCAGGGTAACACACACCCAGCGCTGCTTCAGCTGGGGGCCTCAGGGTGCACACCGAGGTCGTAGGGCTGAATTGAATGAGATAGAAATGGTTGGCTTCAGTGAATCAATTCTTGCTTACTTTACGTTTTTAAACTATTTTTGTTGATGAAGTAACCATGTTGTATATTTACCTGCATAAAAAAATGTTATGTAGGAGCTGATTTCCATGGCAGGTGAAGTACTCTGATAGGAAAACAAAATATTTCTCCACTTTTCAAGATGCAGAAATGCTCTTGAGGAACGAATTGCGAGGGGGGAAGCGCTTCCGTAGTGGAATCAGCAGTTAGAAAGACTCATCCTCAGCTAATCGAGTGAGAACTGGACCTGTAATGGCCTGACCGGTCTCATTTTCTTTTTTAGAACTGAGAAACAAAACTGACTTGCTTAGTCTCAGCGGAAACACGCTACACGTGACAGCAGGGTCAGCGCCCGCTCTGATCAGCTCTCCTGATGCTCTGCTCTGCCAGTATATCAACTTGCAGCTCCTGAATGCCAAACCACAAGGTACGGATGGTCCTGATCTCTCCCTCTTTCCAGGCTGAGCTTTTTTGTGATACACATTTTGGACACCGTCACTTGCTGATGAAGCTCAGTACCTCTGCTTTCACTGGTAGATGGTGATTTTGTTTGGGTTTTTTCCCTGATATTTGCTTTCTAATAAACACAATGTTTATATTTAGCTTTCCTCCCTTTTTTCATAAGCTGAGAAGGAGGGTCAGTTTGAGAGAAGGGACAGCACTTAAATGTGAGCCCCGCAGCGTAGTTTTCCTGTCGCTGACCATCAGCTCGCCTGTGAAGCATATTTCAAGGGCTGAGTCTAAAACTGACCAAAACCAGAGGAGCCAGCTCTTTACCAAGACATTGTAAACCACTTGTGAAGTGCTTCCTAGTGCTATTTAAAAGCCAAATGAATTGTCTCATGAACCTGATGGGGAGTGTAGATGGTGTGTATCTAATTCTGTTTTACAGCTGCTGATCTTGTAACTTCTGCGCCGAAATCTCATGTTGGCGCAGCTAGGTCCTTAGGAACTTGCTTTTAAATTCTGCCCTGGAGTGAGTCCTTTCTGGAATGTCCCTGCGGAATCTCACTTGCAGTACTGGGAACCTACTTGGGCCAAAACTGGGGGGATTTGATCATCAGAAGGTGCTTTGTGAGCTTCCATAGTCATTCGAGTGTCATGTTGAGGCATTTAGTGTTTCCCAGTCTCTAGGTTGTTCTGCTGACCCACGTAAAGAAGCCTGCAGAGTTTTCTTTTGTTTATCAAGCTGTTAGAATCAGAAGTCTAAGCGGTTATGATAATTTGTGAACTAACTTAGTGAATCTCTGTAAGTAGGTTGGTATTGGTAATAATGACTCAGCACCATGAAGAAACAGGGATGAAATTGAAGAGGAAGAAATCCTAAATTTCAGTTTACTAAGGTAAATGAAACCATGTCATTCCTCACTCATAGCGACTGAACTGTTTGTCTTGTTCAGAATGTCAGAAAGGCACGGTGGGAACTCTTCTAATGGAAAACCCTGTTGGTCAGAACGGATTAACGTACCAAGGCCTTCTACATGAGACAGCCAAAGTTTTTGGGCTCAGAAGCAGGAGGCTAAAATTGTTCCTGGACGAAGCGCAAACTCAGGGTAAGCACAAACCTTTGGTCTGCTTGTCCAAGGAGACTTGCAGGTTTTTGTTGAGGAGCCGCTAATGTAGCCTGAGAGCTAGTTTAATTACCAAGTGCATGCTGTTTACACATTGGATTCTCTAACTTTGCCCAGTAATTCAATATTTATTCTTAAAAATCCTTTAAGCACACATACAGAAATTCAAAGCTGTCATGTGTTCCCTTGGTGAAACGGCCAAAACAAGTTCTGTGAAAGTTCCTTCTGTTTGAAAAGGAAAGGTCAGTCAGCGTGTAAATGGGAGTTACCTGCTGCTGTGACTAAGGAAAGCGAGCGAATCTCCTCCTAGGAGTGAGTCTAAAGTGTGGATATTTCAAGAACCTGTTCAAATTGTTCCTGTAACATTCATGTTGTTGCAGATTTATTTTTTTTTTCCTCCGTTTTGGAGAACAGGAGCAGGTGGAAAAGAGTATCGGGTCTATTTTAGAGCTGTGTGAGTAGGCCAGGCTTGGTCGGGTATGGCCACCGCAATTCATTCAGAATACCTGGGAAGGAAGAGGCTTTATTACATAGTGTCATATCTGAAATGTTATAGAATCTTCCAAAACCACAGACAGATGGTGAGGCTTAGAAACGGAAATCTGATTCACGAGCGAGAGAAGACTAAAGATGTAACCACCTGTAGTGCTAAAAAATGGGACCTGAGAAAAATTTGGGACTTCATTTGACAGGAAGAATGAATTGGAAACGAGATGGTGGAAAAAAAAACGCAGGTATTTCTGTGTATTCAGGGAAATTCAGCTCTTTGCGTGAAATGATACAAAGGATTGTATCGGGGTTATCTCAGTGGCATGTTAGGGAGGAATCCCTTACACTTCACCTGGACTCATCACGTGTTAGGTTACCTGTCCAGAAGTTAGATGTCTTGTTTAAATTAGTTCTCCATCCTAGAATGGGATTAATTTCCTCGGGCTGTTGAGGGGAGGAGCAGCGTAGCTGCCTGAGACCGGGGTCACTTAACCTTCCACCAGCGTTGAGGGGATTCAGGTAGAACAGACGAGAATCAGAGCAAGTAAAGTGTTGGGCTTTTTGGTTTAGTTTATTTTGTGTGCCCTGAACTCTCTTTATATACCAGAGCCGCTCTGTAAGTAAAATGAATCTCAAATGTTGATGAGATTTTTCTAGTGATGGTTTGAGCTAATGCTAAAAACAATGTGCTGAACGGTGTCGACAGAGCGAACTGGAGAGCCCGCGGTGTTTAGAAACAGCACAAGGTGTAAGAACCAAGATCATCAACAGCGCTTCATCTGCATAAACAAAAACACGCGTTGTGTACAAAACCTTGCTGGTTGGGAACTCGGCCATTCAGGAGCCATTGATGTTGAATAGAATTCTTTGGTTTCTATCATTGTTACAGGGCAAACGGGGTTCAGAGCAGCATACGATTTAGTTAAGATACTAAAAGAACTTGTAGAAAACTTGTGGGATTTGGAAGAGGGATGTAACAGACAAAACAGGACAATGTACAGCCTTTACGTTTCAGTTTAAGGATTTTTAAAATGCCTTTACCTCAAAGGGGAATCACTTGAATCATTCTAACGTATGTGTAGTATGAATTCTCCAGAAACATTTAAACTTTAAGTGTATGAAGTGACAGTTCAGTGATGTGAAGTATCAGACCTGATAACTCTGCAAAGTCTAAAACAATTGATTTGCTCTTTTTTTTGACTCAGGATGTAGAGAACTTGGTCCTGGAGGGTTATTTGTGTAGCTAATTTATGGCCATAGCTATGTTTCTGCTACCTCAGATTTAATTCTCACCATGCCAATCTCTTAATACCGCTTTTTAATTGCAGAAACACAGAGATGGTTGCACTTTGTCTTCAGATCGCTTTATATGATAAGCGCTGCACATAAAACAAGTATTTGGATGCCTCTGGAAACTATTAGGCCAATTAATATTTATGTGTATTGTTGCAACTTGGTAATCTCCTATTCATCATTTTATCAGTACATTTCAAAGCCCTACCTTCAAAACAACAATAGTTCTGTCTCTTGGAGTAGTTTTTTTTATGGTTTATTCTAAAAATAAATTTATTTGCTGTTAACCCTTTGAAACATTTGATGAAAATAACCCATGAATCAGAAGGTTTCAGAAACAAACGTGGTTTTCAGCCCTCTTTGTCATACTGGAAAAACATTCTATAAATAAATGTTGAAGTGGTGAGTGTTGCTTATTGATGAGATGGCAACAGGAGTTACGGGGAGCGGGTTCAGAGACACTGTCGGGGTGAAGGCAACACTCGTAATATGCTGATTTCAAAGCCTTCCTTTGGAGCTGGTACAGAAAGGAGGCTGTCCTTTCATTGTATTGGGAAATCAAGCTGCCAATTTCTTATTGTTTTAAAGAGTGTTGAAAATAGTAGCTTTGTGTAGTGAGAATAGTTTGTGTAGTGAAAACTGTAGCTTCATGTAGTTTTTCAAGATTTTAAAAGTAAATAAAGATTTTGAGACCAAGTTCACAGTTTTCATCTGCTGCTGCAGACCAAACTAACTTTTTGTTTGTTTGTTTTTTACATAGTGAAATAACACTTTGAAGGGGAGGGGAGGAAGGTTAAGAGGGAGAAAAGCCCTAACTGCTGGATTGGATTATACCTCCACTCTTCCAGCTCTATAGGTGGGTGCTCAGCTGCTTAAAGCAGAGCACTAACCATTAAGGGCTTATTAATTCTTTAATTAATAGCTAGCTTTAAACTTCAGTGTGGACAATATCTGCTCAGTCTAGAAATCTTTCAAAGAAAGAAGGGCGCCTTCGTGTTCGATGGTACGCGCGTACTGTTACGCGGAAACAAAACCCCTTGCTGCCATTTCTAGAATCGGTTTTCACTTGGCCATCACGTTACTGAAAACTAAACTGCTTTTACATGATCTTCGTGGCTGCACTTTGCAGACTTTCCTCCCCCAGCACTCACACGCCGCCTTGGTCTCTCTCAGCTGGAGGTGAGCCCGAGTTGGAGCTGCGTGAATGTCAGACGCCAGCTCTGCAGAACACTACAGACAACACCCAGCCGGGCTGAGCGTTACTCAGCTGTCATTTGTGCTGCCACCAGTGCCAACGCTGAAAATTAGCTTTTATTTGCTTGTGGTGGCTGTTAGGGATTCAAGTCTGCGGAGCTAACACCATAACCCCCAACATTCTTTCGCTTTGGTTTCGGCGGGTGTATTTGTGGTTACCGCTTGGAAGTTTTGTAGTAAAGAGCCCGCTGGAATATTTGTCATTCAGATTGCTTTTGTTCCAAAGCTGTACCTCCCACTATTCAAAACAACCTGCTCGGTTATTGGGGTAGTCTGTTATAGCTGACAGGTGCTGGGAAGCATCTAACTTCTTGGGAAAAACGCTCTGTAAGGCGGCAAAAATAGTCAAAGACATTTCCAGTTCCTACCAGCTTTGCAGGTGACATTTTCCATCACCACAAAGCGCAATTACTCGGTATTTCAGAAATAATTATCAGCCCTGAGCCAGCCTGTTGGAAACAGGCTGTATCCTTAACAGAGGTTTGTCGGTGAGACTTTATCCTGTTAGCGTTCCAAATGCGCTCGGAGCTGCGGGAAGACTGAAGGCATTGCTCTGCTATGCTGTGCCGTTCTTAAGGTGTACTTGGTACAGGAGATGCTACTGCAATCCTTGCTTTACATACAAAGCCCAAGTTAATGTGTGCCTGTTCTCATGCCTGCACTCCTTCACACGTACATCACTTCGTATTCCGTCAGAGGCGGGATACCAGAGGAGATGGGGCTCTGTGTGGCCATCCTTACATCGTGTTCATAAGGGACTCTGGTTTTCAGTGCATTTCATTGCATTATCTGGGTACTATTCTGTGCGGATGTGAAGCTGGGTGCTGTGGGCTGACAGGAGTTCAAAAAATTCAACTCTGTAACCTAGAACCATATCTTCAGCTCTTGCAGTGGCAATCCTGATGTGTCGTGACTTTCCTTTGACAGGAGGGAATTCTGAGCTGGGCACTTTGTGTCCTAGGCCCATTTTAACTGAAGCAGGAGAACTTGTCTGAATAAAGGGGAAAACGCAAGTCTTCATCGTTGTACCTGTAAGCAAGAGCGCTAACTGTGTCCTGTTTCTCTTGTTTTCTTGGTTTAGAGATCACAAAGGACATCTCCATGAAGAACTTGAACATGAAGACAGTGTTTGTTCGTGTTATACCCACCACAGCTGAATGTTGAGAATTCCGTTTTTATGAATAAGACCATGTAAACTTTTTTCCACAGAAAATGAAGTCAAATTAGTATGCTTTTAGGTGAGCATCCAAGTTGTGTACAGTACTTTTAACATCTCGGATTGCACACAGGATGTTTTCTACCAGTGCATGTCTAATATGCTGCTCTTTGGTTCTCAATACAATGGATTTTCATTACGTTATCTTCTGATACTGTAAAAGCTGTTCAGAAAAAAATGTCACAACTCCTTAACCTTAGATATCTATGCAGTAATTTGCCTGAAAGAAACGGGACTAGCACCTCAGTGATGCTGTTCTCTGCCTGCCCTTGATGCAGGGGTCATCTCTGATTTTCTAAACCACGGGTTACCTACAAGGCTTTATGATATATACACCATGTCGCGATAGGTTTGAGACTTATTTAAGGGTTACCCGGATTTCTTCAGTCGTACTAGCTGGATTTTCATGAAGTGTGTGGCTGTTGATTTAAAATACTCCCCAATTTCAGCACTTGGAACAATAAATTTGCTTCATCTCCAAACTCTTTGTTTCCCTGAGTTCAGAGTGCTTTGCTTCCTTGCATTTTCTAAAGAAGGTAAGGCTCTGGACACCATCGAGATCAGGAAAACCTAGAGAAGGTTGAAATGGGAGAACGTCCATGCCGAATGCCAGTGACTGTTTGGATCGTGGTACTAACGGGTTTGGGGGATTTTGGTTGGTTGTGGGGAGGGTTTTTCACTTTGGTTTCAGATTGAAAAGCAAGTTTAGATTGAAATTAATATTGGGTTTTTCAGCCTTTGTAATAGTCAATCTAACTTACCAGTGCTTTAGTTAACTCGTGTGGCTGTAGGCAAGTGAAATAACAGGCCACCTTTTTTCAGTTTGAGGATAGTTTCTGACTATGTTTCAGTAGCGTTGTTAAACAGTGTTGAAGTTTGCTATCATACGGCATAGCGAGCTGGAGAAGGTGACATGTGTGCAGCTGCCCGTGCTGCTCTGCCTTTATTAGCTTCCTGAGAACAGCTTACGTGTGCTGCGAGTGAGTATTAGCAGACAGCAGTGCTTTGTCAGATGAACAAAGTCGTGCTTAGCTTGTTTCTCCATTGCTCTGTTTTTCATCTTTACACCATGGATATAAACCAAAGCTTTTTCGTGATAACACCATATTAGTAGGAATGACTATAAATAAATGCTCTGTGTAACTACCGTGCTCTGGTGGACCGTACCAAAATTGTAAGTATTCGTTTAAAGTAAATCAAGTGTCTGGCATTCAGCTTATGTAAAATTATTTTTATCAGTATTAAAAAACTGTCAGTGCCTGAACCTGCTGAATCCCTGACCTGTTCGGCTTCATGAAGGTTGGACGTTACCCTCTGCCTTTCCCTGGAACTCAGCTTACTTCTCTGTTACTGATGTAGTGACATAGAAATCAAATTTGTATTGGGTCTTTGTCACATTAAAAATGTCCAGGTTGCATCTTCTGCGAAGGTAAGAGCGCTGTTCCTAAGCTGAATAACTTTGCTTTATTATTTGTGGCGAATAAATGAAGATGGCAAATGATTGCAATCTAACCTCATTCTTCACAAGACAATCTAAGGGGATAACATTCCTTGCATTTCTAAAGAGCTATTTGGGATTTAGCATTTTGTGTACGTGTATTTTTTTATTTCTAAGGATGTTGGCAGGCCATGTAAAGGCTAGACCAGATTTTTCTGTGTGTGTATATACATATATATGCTTTCCACCGAATTAAAGCCCAGCCAAGATTGAGGAATTCTCTCTCATGTACAAACAGAAAAAGATTATCTTCAACAGAACCTTTTTTTCTTTCTCAAATATATTTATAGCTGCTTAATGTCAAAAATAATCTGCCCTTAAGAGAAGAAATACTTCTTGTGACCTTAGTCCAACAATCTCGTACTTCACATGAGCTATAGTTGAATTGAGTTTCCTGGATTTTCTTTAAAGGAGAAGAGGAAGCTCCTCTGACTGATCATCTCTTAGTTGATATAGTCCTGGCCTCACCCACCAGCACAACCACCCGGGTGAGGACAGAGCCCCAGGTGGGCCAGGTTCTGCCTCTGAAACATGAAGCCAACAGAAACAACAAAACATTCGGCTGGGCTGTGACCCATCCACAGGTCAACTCCAACCTGGGGCCCACAGCTCAGCCCCAGCACTTCAACAACCAAGTTAAAGCTTTTCTCTCCTCATGTAGCTTGATTGCGCTTTTTTTTTATCCTAAGCTATTGAGTTGTTTAAGTTAAATGGGTGTTGTACGGGCAGAAATTTCCCTGTTTTCCTTCCAGGGTGGTGGGTTTGCTTTCCAGGGTCAGTAGTAGTGTGTGGTGCTCACTGGTGCTTCCCTTGCCCTGCTTCACCTCAGTCTCCTCTCTTCTCTTCACACCCTTTTCATTCTTCCTTTTTCCTTCTTCCTTTTCGTTTGTTGGTTTTATTTATTTTTCTCGGTTTGTTTTTTTTTTTTCTACCTTGTTTTTAGTTTCTCAGCTGTGGCTCTCTGTCCACACCCACCCACTCCCCATGGGTTATGATGACTGGAACAGAAACGGAAGGGTGCCCTTGCGCTCTCCTGTCTGATCGTATCACAAGGGTGGAAATGCCTGTAAATGCTATTTCTGTCTTTGCTAGGATCGGCAGAGGGGAAAATTCAATACCCTTAGGACAGGTAACAGAAGAATGAGAGTAGAGTTTATCAGAGGACACTGCCGAAGATGCTTCTGGGTCAGTTAACTTTTACATCAACCTTTTACATAAGTAGCATGTAATTAAAAAAAAAAAAAGGTTGCAGAGTTACAGTTTAACTTGCTTTCAGCTGCTGCTCTCTTGGTTGGCTCTGATCTCTTCTCTCCAAAACATACTGGCAGTGAACATTAGGAACAAGTTGTGACCCATTTGGACTTGTGCTTTTTCTTCATTTTGGTTGGTTTTTTTTTTTTTATTATTCCAGGTAATACCTAATCATTGCCTGAGAGAATTTGTCTCGTGGGATATTGAAGTGGGGAATGTTTCCTACTAATTTTTTTTTCTTGAGGCTTTGTAATGCACTTCTATAGCCTCATCTAGGTTGGGCTAATAATAGTATCTGGCTTGATGTGATACTGTGCAGGATTTATAGACTTCAATTAGTTTCCCTCTTGTTATACCAATTAGGTCCCAGAGTGCCGTTGCCTCTCTGCGTAGAGCAGAGCACTACCTAGGCCCTTGCAGAACTGTTCCACCATTTGTTGTGCTCGGTAGTGTTTTGCATCCTTGAATTCTGATGCGGTTTGCTGCCCTGCTGCTGCTACCTGATAGTAACGCGGGGCACTTGCCACCTCATTGAAGTACGGGCAGCAGCCGGCCATCTGCAGGAGCTGGGCCGCTGAACCAGCCTTCTGCTGCTGCTGGGCAGCTGTAGGCGCTGATGCAAAACAGATCTGTTACGGCTGTATCCAGAAATCCTGGCGCTGTGGCCGAAACCAGAAAAATTGAGACATCTTTCCCCTCCTTGTCTGAAACAACAGCCCCTGGAATCTGTGGGGGCTGGTTTGGGCTCAGAGCGATTCGTGTTCTGTCCCATTTCTACCAGGTAGGGATTGAGGAGCTGATCCTGGTTGGCACCCTTGACAGCGGAGTTAGCAAAGGAGCTGGCGTTGACCAAGACGGGTGAGAGGATGACGTCCTTGTCGGGTTAGCCAAGGCGCACCAGCAGAGCTGTGCGGACAGCACGGCGACAGGGCCGTTTGTCCCCTCTCAGTACAGCTTCCATCTTCCCTCGCAATCAATCCACGTAACGGTGGGTCAGGCGAGCTAGAAACAAGTGTCCCTTTATTTCCGTTTTCAGATGAATTGACAACAGCCCAAACCTGGCATTTCTCTTTCACTTCCGTGCAGTAAAAACCTAGTGACTATAGGTATCCTTCTGCAAGTAACTTCCTTCCAGAATGTCAATTAATTTATTATTTTTTTTTGCTCTTTAACTGATTTCTTACGGGATTGATTCTTGCCGCTGATTAAACAGTTGCAGACGTTATTTTTTTTTTCAATCCGTATAACAAAAAGTGAACTTTAGAGTAGCGTCATACAGTTTCCTTTAGCGTCTCTGAAGGAAAGATGGAACAAGCGAGCGGGCAGCGCAGTGTCATCCACGCACAGAGGCAGCTTTATGGTATGAACACTGTTTGCTGAGGTAATTTTATTCTTGCCTTGCTGTGGCTGGTGGTTAACTGGGGTGGGGGGGGAGCCTGTGTCTTCAATTAGCTCATGTTTTCCCCAGTTAAAATGTTTATGTAACAAATATAATTATAGCTCTGATGTAATTGGGGGGGAAAGGTTCCTATTTCAGTATGTCTGCATACTTCAGTTAATTTCCAATCTCTGTCTATACATAGTACTAATTAGGGGTCACAGAGCTCCTCAGAAGACTTCTAAAGTTCCTTTTAGATGCAATTAGAGTAAAATTGCCCCTAAAGATATTTAAAAATTGTTTTGAGACTTTCTTCGGTCAGAGATACGGGAGCTCTGTGTACATGATCCTAACTCTGCAGTTTGTTCCCGTTCTCTTCAGAGTTCAGAAGGGCGCAGTTGGGATCTCCCAAATAAGCAGGATGCACCCCGGCACTTTTATTTGCTCTGTTTGATGAAGGATGACAGCTGGACAGCTGTGCACGAGGTTCTTCCGTGGAGCAGCAGCTGCAGTATACCTGAAGGACAAATTTCCTTGGCTTCTCAAGTCAGCAATTTTACAAAGGTGAAGGCTATCAAAATTTAGAGACGGAGCATGTGCTCTGTGATTAATAGTGCTGGCAGCCCCCAAAATCATGGGATCTTTGGGACTTAGGGATGTCATATGGCGGGCGTTGCAAGTGGGAGGAAGGGAAGATAGAAGCAGCGTAGCCAGTTTTATTTAGGAAACCCTATGCTGCACATCTTGCTTACAGACTTGATATAATCTAAACAAGGGTAAAGGATCCGGAATGATCCTAAGGATAAAATGAACGTTTGTAAGATGACAAAGTTGCTTATTGTGTCAACTTAACAAGCCAAAAAGCAGGCTTGCGCTCTTGGAAACCAAGAGCTTTACAGTAAAGGGGGCGGCAATCGATTAGTAATTAAACAAGAACTAATAATTTTATGCTCTTGCCAAACAACACAAGTTCCAAAAGAAGCAAGCACTGGGCTGTATAAACAAGACCATCTGCAAGGTGGTGAAGTAATCTTTCCACTCAGGTACTGGTAAGGCTCCTACTGCAGCACTGTGCCCGATCTCGGGAACCGTGCTGTGAGGAAGATGTTGAAGATGGAGGGAAGCCAGTGAGGAGAAGCAGGAATAAGGTCTGGGAAGCACGACCTGTAGGGAAAGATTGGAAGAACTGGCATCTTTAGTCCACAGCAGAGAAGACTGGGGATGAGATGTGGTAAGTATTCTAATAAATAAATAGCGATTGCACAGAGAACAGTAATGAAGTAGTTTTCAAGAGGCTGGCAGTTATTTTGGGGGGGAATTTAGGCCCCACGTCAGGAAAGGCCATCTGATTATAACGGTGACCTGCCTCTAGAATGGGCGGCCTAGGGAGGTGATGGGATTTTATCAAGGGTGGGTTTAAGAAGGGGTTATGGGAGGATCTCAAAGGAATGGCTTGGATATAGATTGTTCTTCCTGGAAAACCTCTCAGCACCTTTTCTGGCCCATTTTCAAAATTTACTTTATCACCTAAGGAAAAGATGAGTTTTCAAAGAATTCTTGACAGATTTCAGCCTGTCACTAGCTAATCTATGAAATCTATGGGTGGTTGATCACCTAGGGTAAGGACAAGCCAGGTGCACCACTAGCAGATCTTGGTGGTGGTATTTGGGAACCTTCCAAGAATCTGTTGTTCACCCGATGCTAAAAAACTAGCATCTAACTTAAACGATCAGCTCTGTCAGAGGAAGTGGCTGTAGTAAAGGCACAGAAAAGGGATTTTAAAACTCAACACAGGTTATATTTATCCATGTGCATCACAGGTACTTGTCCCAAAGGGCAACAGAGAGGGCAGACTCAGAATTGTAGAATCACAGAATGTGAGGGGTTGGGAGGGACCTCTGGAGATCATCAAGCCCAACCCCCCTGCCAAGCAGGACCAGAGAATCTAGGGCAGGTCACACAGGAAC
>JAVSBS010002413.1:0-99652 GCA_033124195.1 Coracias cyanogaster | reverse complement strand
CAAAACCGCAGAGACAGAAATGATTACCAAAGCACCACAGTCTGAACACCAAGAAGACAATCATACTACGCTGTAGAGATTCTCCTTTAACGCAGTATGAGCAAGTCCCCAAGACTATTCCGACAAAGCAAAGGATGAGCCGTGGACATGAAGAGATCTGTTACCTGACAAAAGCAGGAGACAGGATGCCGAGCACGGAGATACATCGCCTGAGGCAACATGTGAAGATACACGTGCTGAAACCAGATCTTCTGAAGCCCAGACTTACATCTTGGGGTAATTTCAGAGCTCTGGTTTCAGTTCCTGTGCATTAACACATCTTCTGAACATCATGATTCTTCTTTGACTTAATTGAATGATAAAACTCGGACCGACTTAATAGTACAGGGGCAGTACTTAAGAATGGGCAGGTGTCTCCTGCATGGCAAAGCCAGCAGCAAGGTGGCCCCAGGGCATCTAACAAGCAATATATTTAGTACAGGGGAAATGAAAGGCTGTTCAAATATTAATCTCGGCCTGTGCTATTAAAAAAGAAATCTCAAATATTCTACTATGCCATAGTGTTTTCAAACAGGAAACTCACAAATTTATCTTCCAGTTTAAGGGCTTTAAATGTTCCTTAGCATACCTTTCTATATGCTGCAAGTGAAAACAGATCAAGAAAAATCTATACTGTAAAATGAGATGAAATAGAACAACTTTCAGTGAACAAAAGCATTGTGATAATACTTATTAGTACATCTGCTGTTCCACTGCTGAGCTGTGCAGCCGAGCTCAGCCACAAAGACTTGTGAAGGTATTTAATGGGATTCCACTGGCTACAAATTTTACCCCTAATCTGAAATGTCTTTAAACGTAAAACTATTATTACATCTAAACGGTCAGAGTATTATCACTTGGGTATTACAGTCAACTTACAAAATCAGCCTTCATCTACTGTTCTTGTCACAGCCTCGCGACCACGGACACAAACGTGACTCGTGTTCACTTCGATAGCGGCAGCAGTCGTTAAATACTGAAAGACATCATGCAATTGATTTTAAGCTGATTAAGGGGAACATACAGCACCAGCTCATTTCTAGCTTTATCTTCTGTTTCTGTTTCCATTATGCCAAGGATTTGAAAACACATGGAGAAAATATGATATTTTCTCCAGCCACAGGGATAAAATATTTCTATTCTGTTTGTGGAAAAATTGGTACAACGTTTGCATTCGATAGAAATGAATTTAATTTTACCAAGTGCTTAGTTAAATTTTAAGCCTGGCGGAAAGTGTTGCCAGTCAATAACTGAATTATGCAAGCCAACATTTTTTGTTCCATGACCTGAACCACTATCGCATTTCAAACAACGGATGCTGCGACAGGAACCAAAGCATCCGGTAGAACTGCAAATGTGCTGAGAGGGGCTGAGGAGAGAGAGGGCTGGCAAACAAAGACACTCTGATTTCATCATGATGTCACCACTCATGCAATCATTTACCACAACCAACCCAGTGAGCAGAACTCAATCGGAGTAGAAGCGACAGCAGAATGTGGCAAATAAAATACAATTAGGGTGCAGAGACATGAATGACTTTTCTTTTTCCTCATTAATAATGTTCTATGTAAAACAACTGTGCTAATCTTGCTTCTTATTTGAAGAATAGAAGTTGCCTCACCTTTGGAAGCGTCAAACAACCATCTAAGCATTTTTAGTTAATATTACGATACCACTTATCTAAAACAACTTTGGATGCAAACAGAATTTTAAAATGGACAAGAACTACAAGACTAAATAAAAAACCCTATAAAAAAAGATACTGAAAGTCTTATCAAAGATAGTTGCTTATCTGTGTCTATAAGAGATGCTTAAAGTAAGTACACCACAGTGATCAGTGATGGATATTCTAATTATCAGGTAAAAATTGCTTTATCAATTATATTCACAGAAGTTTGAAGCATGTATGCATAAAATATAGCAAGGTGTTGCTAATGGTGGAAGGAAAACACATTCTACAATGCAGGTTCTGAGAGAGTGAAGAGTAGGCACATCAAAATTGGGTTTTGTTCCACATACAACTTAAATGAGACCTTTCAACCACATAATAGACAAATGAATAACAACCCATAACAATTCTGGGACAGTAGAGTCCTCCACATTTCAAAGGCAGGGTCAACATGCCCCAGACTTGCTGGCTACAGAACCATGTAACTCACACCGAGGTGGTCCCATGGGACCAAACGCACCATTTGTGAGAACCACGGAAAGACCCATTTTGAGATGCCGAGGGTTCAAGTGCCTTAGCTATTCTGAGATACAAGAATGCCCTGAATTCATCCCATCAGAAATTGTATCCTAAAAAAATTCCTCAAAACCCCCAAACTTAAAAGCCTTCCTTCCCCTCTTTTGCTGACTTAACTCCACAGGTAGCACATGAGCACCAACACCCCAAAGATGTGCTGCTGAATCCTACGGTTCTCTTGGTGGCACCTTCTAGTGTGGGTCCTCCCAACTTTTTAGCTCAGCTGCCCTCAAATAATTCCTACAGAGGTAGTAAGAAGTAGTTATACACCAAGGATTAATTACATACTAGCTGCATATTGCCCAGAACATCTAAGTAAGTATTATGTAAGATGAATTACATAAAAAACGTTAGTTATGAATCATGAGTTAGGCTGCAGAGCACAGAATAGTATTGAAAACCAAGGCTATTTATCATGTAGAGTAAAATAATTAAAGGTTTTGCTCAAACAACTATGTGTTACCTTCACTTGGGCAAAACTCTTCAGTGAATGAACACTCATTGGGACTTTTGGTCAAGAGGGTTTGGTGCAACAGGCCTGTAGAGCACAGGACAGTGAGTTTATCACTTGGTACATCAAACAGAATTCAGAATAAGAACACCTTTGGTATTTCTAAGTAGCTTTCTATCTACGGCTGAACCAGTTTACGATGAAGACACAAGTGACAGCAGTGATTAGTTTTGTTTGCATTCAACTTGATAAACAAAAGTTACATGTTCATTTGAATAAATCATACATCATGAATTATGAAATTACACAAGATTGGAATGATGAAAACCATTGATTTCTGTGTCTGCCTAAGGGCAGACAGAAAGAACAAAAGAATGAGATTTATAGAGTATTCACTCGGAATACTTCAAAAATGATGTACATTGGTCCTGTGAGAGTAGATCAATACAGTAATTTTATTTTTGAGCCAAGATATGGCACGGGTACGGCTAGGACAGCCTTATCTCTTATTCTGTCTGGTCTCACACATATGCAATGATACTCACATAATGTCTATAACAGCGAGATGCAATTTCTGAAAATATAACACTTCGCTGCGAGCTCCTGGCAGCAGAGATCACATTTTTGCTGTACATCTTGCACTTAGCACAAGCATCCTGGGGCTAAGTGACATTTGCCTTCTTCCCTCTACAAAAGAAAATGCTACTTGCCTTCAAACAATTAATGACATGTTGTGAAGCACTGGCTGAAAAATATAGGTTTCCAATTTTATACACAATATGGAATAAGACAGAAAACCACTTATAAAATAGTCTAAGCTCTTCCCTAGGAGGAAAATATGCAAAGTCAGTGTGCTGGGGTTTGTTTTGGTTTGTCGCTTCTTTTTTTTAATGGTTGATAGCTCAAACAGGCTTGCAGGAGAGTGTCTGGTAGGTCGGTCTGTCTCTGTGCCCAGCCCAGGGGAACACGCATCCCTTAAGCGTCACCCTGACACTGGACAGCAGAGGCGGACGGGGCACGCACATCCTCCTCCGCGGATGTCGGTGTCTTGGGAGAGGCTCAAGAAGAACCTGCCAGCTTCCCGGCTGGGCAGAACGATACGTCTGTTCTTACTGATAACGTTCTTGCAGCCAACACAGCCCCAGGACAGGATTGAGTCAAGGTTTGCAGGGGGAGGGAATATCTTTGCTCAGATCAACTAATGCAGCAGAAGAATAGACAAGCTGTCAGATACACAAGAATTTTTCAGTTTCTGTTGGATACCAAAATCACGGACTCAGGAGAGATACTATTCTTATGGAAATTTATCATCTTCTCTATCTTGGTCCTTTCCCCACAATCCCTCCACTGTTCCTCAGGAGATAATTTACCTGTTTCTCTCTCCTTTATAAATAATTGCTTTCCCATAACCTCACTTTCCTTCCCTTTACTTCATTATTTGGTTAGCAGCACATTTTTTTCTCTCTGGCTGAATAACATATCCACTTGAGCTCACATGCAATTTGTTCTCTACTTCTATTTAGCTTTGAAGTTTGCTGCTCCTTTTTCAGAAGAGCCTGGTGCACCGGAAAGCTCACCCACTTTTTTCCAGGCATCCTGGATGCCAGGAGAGAAGACAGCTCCAAAGAATCTGGAGATGGTTTTGCTGTCCGCTCTTCATTGCTCACCAAAGAAACTGTGACCGTGGGGCACAGGTTTGGTAATGTTGCAGATGGTACATGGATTTTTGTTGTCGGGAACTAAGGGCCACTCACTGCAAACTATTAATTGGCTAGAAATTCTTCTTTATAAATGTCACAAGGCTCCTTAAACAGAATATATAAATAGAATATGCAATTAAACATATACACAGAGAGTATACCTACATTGTCTCAAGTTGCTTGGTGGAGACAGAGATTTTAATTGCTTGTATTTAGGAAAAAAAGGCAACATTTCTAAATAAGTGCCATAATTCAGCACCGTCTTTAGCATGTACAGTCCAATATCCACTTAAAAAATATCAACTATAATTTACCATTAATGGACATAGAGGTGCAACCCCATTTGTTCAGAGATTTAGTGCCAGTTTATAATCACCTGAGGAAAACAGGTGACACATTTTATCTTCATAAAAGGCACTGAAAAAAATCACTAACTTCAACAGGATAAATATTATTCTTTTTTTAAAATGAAACTAAATGTAAGAATAGACTGTTCTCTTCTGGAAGTTTTGAGGACAGCGGTTACATTCTTAAATATGTCACACTGTTCTTAGTCCCACAAAATTGAAATTTTGCTCAACAGGACATTCCTTACATAAGTTTTGATGCTTCCCATGTGAAACGAAAGAAAAAAAAATTGTGCAGTTTCATGTTACTAAATCCTAGCAGATATTTGAGAAGTTTTGAATTTCTGCTTAAAACAGGATTCAAGTAATCACATTCTGACTTGCTCAGAACGATTAATGCAATGTGAAATCCTTTCTTTGAGGAAGTATTCTGCGTGCACCTAACAAAAGATCAAGTGACTTTGATATAATTTCATGTATCTACACCACTGTATTTCTAATAGGGTTACCTAATATATGACTAGTCATATAGAATACTGTAGTACAGGAAGAGCTAGAGAGCCAAAGAACAAGCTAATTCAAAGGAAAATAAATCACAGCCTCAGGTTAAAGAACCAAAAAATGGGCATCTCTGCAGACTTCTGCCCTGGCGCTTCCCAGGAAGCAGGACAGGATGAGCCTGAACAACGGGTCCTCCGTAGGCCACTGCATTTGGGAGAACCTTTACGGAAGCATGATGGAGAGATGCTCCTGTGGAAAAGGAGCTACTGGCTTTGCTTGTAGGGATAGGGTAATCCATCAGCTCACGTTAAGCATAAGCGGTCGTGCAGCCTGACCTTCATGAAGATTTCTAATGAACGTTCTCCAGTGCTCCAGCACAAAGGCACTACATTGGGAGGACGCTGCTGGAGACACCAACCAAGGTACCCTTTTTAGAATACAGTGCAAATAGCTGTAGGTAAGAAAGGAACGGCTCCGTCCATTTCCCACTGTATCTTTCCCCCTCGATGATCAGACATTCCAGATAATCTGACAAAGTGCAGAAATGTGGAGTGAAAGGCAAACGGAATCTTTGATATAACTATAGACGTGACTGAAGTCAGCAGGGCTGTTCTGAAAAGGAACTCAGGTCTGCCTATTCCAGTCAAAGCATCTTATGAATGTGGATGATAGATCATTATGTATTGCGGTGTCTCAAAGGTAATAATCGTAATACCAAATAATTTACAACTAGCGACCCATTTATGGCCTCATAATAGTGTGACTTAAATGCTGCACAGACCTTGGACTGGCCCTCAACGAAGAGCGAAAAGTTTTATTCTTTATGAACCTTGCACGACGGCTATTTTATCTGAAGAAGAAAGCTGTTTAAAGCGTGAGAGCAGGAAGTTTTCCCTTGGTGTCCTCTCTTGCCGTATGACTAATGTGCCCTTTTGATTTCTATTGTATGAAAATCCACTGGGAGGTTGAGGGCAGTTTTATTGCAGAAACCTATCAGATCTTATTGGCCTTCTAGGCTGATTAGTGGTAGGTTGTTTCTCACAGCTCTCCTTTGTTCTCTATCACTGTACCTCTCCTTGAGCTGCTCCAGTGAGGTTTACAATGCTAAATCTTGTTTTGCAGGCATGCGTAGGATGGCTTCTACAGCCTGACTTCGGGGCCGTGAAGAATTGCATAAGGTGTTTTTAAAAGTGACAGAATTGGTTGCAGTGGATCTCTCTTTTCAGTTCATAAACTTTTTTTTTTTTTTAATATGCCATTAAATCCAGAGTCAAAAGCAGCTGGATATTACAAGCCTTCCATAGAGACAAATGTTCAGATTTCTGGGTGTCTTCCAGCCACTTTCTCATGCTAGACTGGAGGAAACTGGTGATGCCTGCCAGGATCAATGCATGATTTTTCTCTTGTATGGCTAGAATAAAATCTCCGAAACAGCTGAAAGGAACGTGTGTGAAAGGTTTAAGTGATGCACGTCCCATCCTTAGCTCCAGTGCAGCACAGTGGTAGCAAACACAACCCAAAGAAACCCTCCCAATTCCAGGGAAAGGACAGAATTTCACAAAATCCAAGGTCTGGAGCTCCTTACTCTATAGTTAGAAGCACAATCAGAAACTGAACTCCTACAGCCAGAAGCTCTAATGCAAATGATCTGTTCTGGTCATTTGTATTATCAGATGGATGAAAATCTTTAGGATGAATAATTCATTTGCTGAAAAAATAAAGGATGTCTAGCATGCTGTGAAAGCAGCTTCTATTTGACAGAGTTTTTACAGGGGAAAAAATAAAAAGAAGAGGATAAGGGAACTCAAAATATTTAACTTTTTTTAAAAGTGGAGAATGTCTGTTTTCCTGTTTTGAAACAGTGTTTCGAGACTACATTTAGCTACATTCATTTTAGGGAAAAAAAAAAAAAACCTAAGCAAAGAGTATTTCATTCCAGATCAGGCCAATTTTTCATATTAACTATTTTTAGGTATTCAAACACCAATACGAATTACAGACCTCTTCCGCTGTCTCTAATTACTATGACCTGGTTTTCTGCAAATACATGGTTGTGTCGTACATTCATTTCCCACGGCTTTTCTTTCTTACAAGCCCCTGGTTCAATTCATGAAGAGAACACAAACAATTAGCCCAAGCAGTATTGTTCAGTAACACCTGAAATGTCTTCCAGTACCCCATATTAATTTAAAAATAGGAACAACAAGAATGTCAGTGCATTTGGAAAAAAAAAAAAGTTATTGCTACTTTCTATGTGCAGCCGTCTATGATTCATTGGCTGGCACCAAGAAAATCTTTTGCTGAAATACTAAGCAGGTCATAAAACGTCATTTGTGTTTTACTTTCGCAGTGGTTCTAATCTATCATTATAAAACCATCCAATTAGGACAACAAAAAGGAAGGCTATATTTTTTAAGTGCTGTTTCTGTCCAAATTATCTGCTTCATTTTGACATAGCACGTTTTTGCCTTATAATTTTTCCGAAGTGTTACATTTGATTTTTATGTCAAAGAATTGCACGACAGGTTTTCTTTTTGTTTTAAATGGGAGCTCTGGGAAATCGACCCTGATTTACTTGGGACTTGCAGCTGATGCTAGGGTAGCACAGAGTTTTTGAGCAAAGACAACATTTTAACCTATATACTCTCCATCAGAAGACCACAACGTGTACGTATCTAAAACACACAGTACATGTGATGAGTTAGGATGTTGTATTTCTGTTGTAGCCACACACTTTTGGCGAGCTCCTACTCCTCACACCGCAACAACAGAGTTTTCCAGTCTTCTCATCACTTCCTCTCCTTCCTACCTCAAGTCTCTACCTTAGTACTCATAAAATAGAGGAGAAAACAAAATTAAATTAGGAAATAAGATCCAGAATGAGCTCTTTTCACACGAGAGAAGTAGTAGAGAGTCTACTTAAGCTGAGCTAGCAGCCAAGGGACACCATAGCAACAAGGCACACAAGGATCAAATAATTCTAAAATGGCACAGCATATTCTTGTACAGATCCCTGGACTTAGTGTACAAACACGCAAAGCATTTTCCACTGTCTTACCTTCCTAACATAACATTTTTTTTTGCTTTTGCTTTTTCAAGTTTCTAACTGTCCTAGCCACCTGGATCATGGTATGAAATTGTTTTCCCAGGGAGAACACAGCTTAATTAGCCTCTACATGGTATTTATCCTGCTTGTTTCCCTGCCAGTTAGAGAAGCAAATAAGCAGACAAAAACGTCCCAAATGTGTTTCAGTTTAAATTCCTATTTGTCTCTCTCTTGCACAGTCCTGAGGTTGAGCCTCACAAAGCTCTTCTGCTGTCGGTTGTATTCACAGCAGAAGCAATGGCAAACTGGAGACTGAAAGTTGCCTGGCATGGGGAATTACGTGCACGTATTTCTCTCCTCTCCTTTTATGTCTTTGTTCCTTATTACAGCCTTTGGGTCCATTGATTGTCCTACAAGAATGTGCTTCATAGTTCATGTTTTTGGCCACCTCAGGCACAAAAGCTTTTTCAGGCAACAGAGCAATGCTATAGAACTCAGGAGCATATACGTAAAGGATTTATCTCTTGACTGGTTATTAATGAATTCAAATCAAACCAGCAGCAACATTCTTTGTGCCTTCACTTAATTTCTGGCATTGTATTAATACAAAAACCGTTCTTAGAGAAGAAAAGGTAAGTGTCAATGCTGAGCGCTCTGGGGTTCAGAGCAGACGGGTGTGCTCTCTCCCTAATATCGCTGGATTTCTTTCAGGGAAGGATTTTGCAGTGCTTCTGGACCAAGATGTTGATCTCCCGTCAGGATATTACATTGATAATACGATAGAAGCTATCCTTTTTCCTTGCTCTGAATCTCTTTGAGCTATTTTTTTATATATATTCACTTTCTATATGATTTTCATTACTCCTTGGAAAATAAAACTACCTGAAGAGTTTACAGTGCCACAGAGGAAGCCTTATAGAAATCTGTACGTTACAGTCCAATGCCCTCTCTAAAAATGTTCAGAATAAAGTACACATAAAAGGTTTGAGGCGGTGGAATAATTTCAAAACACTTTTCATAGTCAAAAGCAATTTAAAATGTTTATAGCACCTTTATATTTGGCTGTGAGTGCTCCAATTTGGGTATCAGTCAAGCTCAATGTTCACAGCGGAGTTCAGGACAAACTGAACTTATTTACAAACATAACCATCAAAAAGGAAAATAAAAAAGTTAGGTCCGAAATACCAGCTGGGGAAGAATAACACCCCACAGATAAAAAATGCGTTTTGTTTGAATAAAAAGCAGCAATCGGAATTCCTGGTGGTCAGCTATGGATATTGAGTTGAGATGAGAGAAAGAAAAGTGAGACTCTCTTGCCATGAAAATAAACAGAAAGAAATGAAGCTATAAAGTCTCAGCAATAGGTGGTTATTTCATTCCAGTAACGTTCTCCTTCCAGAACGATTTCTCATGTGCAGGTGTCTGCATACAACATTTACTTTTTTTCATACGGCAATACAGCATTGGCCAAACATTTTGAAGAGGGCTACTCTGTTTTTCTGGACTGCTGAGGAGAAAGGAGGTGTCACACCTCCTCCGTCACCTTTCTTTTGCAGTCACCAGGGTCCAGGCCAGTGTGCAGGTAGAGAATATACCCAGCTAAGGAAAAGGAGGGTAAACAAAGCTGTCACAGCCCAGTCTTTAACCCAGCTACCCTCCCTGCCTACTTCCCAATCCCTACACCCATCTCAAGTGCCCTGTTCTTCAATATCTATAGGCACTTAGAACATCTTGGAGACCCTGACACTCTCAGATGCTGTCCATTTTATCCCTTGCTCTCCAAACCCATCTTCTCACAGCTCCAGCAGCTGTGAGCTGAGCTCCATCCAGTCAATTTTATTGAACCTCTAAACCACCACCTTTTTGCTGGTCTCTGCTGCCAAAAAATGCTCCTGTCCATTAGAGCAGTTACTACTGTCCTTCACCAGCCATTAATTCGCATATTCCCTTAGGCAAACACCTTACAATAAAAACTTATCTTCCACCCCTGATTTCACTGGTGATCATGAGTGTGCACAGCTCTAGCAGAGGAAGGTCTTCCCCTGAGGAAGGTTTGCTGTATCAGCAACAACCTCTTGCAAGGAAAAAAAAAGAACAAAGACATCAAAGACGCTGTTTGGTCTGGAGGTTTTTCCTGACTAGACCTTTTAAAAAGTGTCTATTTACTGTGTTAAGCAATGCCTTATTTATTTTTTTCTTGCCTCCTAAAAACTTACTTTGGACAGATTTATTACTTAGAAAAACATTGTAGACTGTGAGTAGGAAGGAGTAATAAAACCAACAAGAAAAAAGCAAAGCTTCAGAAGGGCTGTGTTCCTTCTGGCCTTACCTCACCAGTCACATGGGTCCTACTACAGAGCTTTGCCACATGGCTGAGGCATCACCTCCAGCTCAAATGACGGAGTCCTATTTTGGGGACTTGCATCAGACCTTCTGTTGGTACTAGGCTGAATTTCCCTCCCACCAGAAGCAGTACGTTCCCGATCTGTGCACCAGGCACACTTCACCTTTGCACTGAGCCTTCATAACATTTCCAGACTTGACTGAAAAATAATGGAAGTGCCACACGTCAATTGCGGGGTTATTTCTGTATCCTGAGATTCATTTCTGCAACCGTGTTTGGTTACCTAAGAAACAGGCAGTGGGTAAAATTTGACTGATTATGCTGTCAGGTTGATTGTCAGTGCTGTGGGTTGAGTTTCATGGTGCATGTGGGATGCAAAAAAAAAAAAAATTAAAATAAATACTTGACAATATTGGTTCTTTTTAGTAGTGTTATTGAAAAAAAAAGTGTATGAATACTGGGAGAAATTACACTTTAAGAAGTTTGTTAGAAGCTGAATTACATTTTGAGGTTAATTCAGCCAAAGAAAGAAAAAGAGAATAGGCCTTCAAGCAGGAAAGCAGGGTATTTTTAGAAAAGCAAACTGTATTGAAAGATTAGTAACATAAAAACTTTCTAAACTCTGCGAGATTTTAATAAGTACTGAACTTATTTTCAAATAACAGCAGCGCTCAACGCTTTCTTTTGTCATTGCCTTACACAAAATCTGGAGCCTTTTTTTTTGTGACTTCCCCGTGTCAGAATCTCTACGTACCTGTTTATTTGGGCACGAGGAATATGAGCAATTTTATTTGCAGCCCACATTATTTAGATTGAAAGAACTTACTAAAAAAACTAAATAGCTGCTTGAGAGATGAACACATTCTTTGAGTTAACCATGTGCAGTATAGATTTTTAATGATTTTTTATCTCTCACGCAATGAAAGAAACAGCCACATAAACAGAGCTAGTTCTGCAATTATGGTAGTGAGGAATATAAAAAAAGAGGAAAGAAAGAACAAATGTCACTTTATCACAGACCTAATAACAAAACATTTTATCAGGGTTCTGAGACATTCATCTGTACAGAGATGCGTAGCTTCTTATAGTACTATGAAAGTTCTTTTAAGTAAAATAAGTTTATACGTTTCTTTTTTTAAGTATTTATTAAACTTACACATTCTTTTAAGTAAACTGTGGTAAAAGTCTGCATCAGAGAACGTATTTCTGCGTGCGATCTAAATGCATTTTCCTGTATTACAACCTCCCCGGTGTTTTTTACAGATGTTGTTGTTTCACTCCCCTTATTATAGTTCTAACTGCAAATTTGCTGAGGAAAGTTATGACATATTACCCCTTCCCTTCAGTTTTTGTAGGGCTCGTGCTGCATCTGCAATATCAGAAAGCTTGCTGACAGCAACACACACTTCTGTGATAAATAAAATTTATAAAATATGGGGTTTGGGGGAGAAGAGGGATTGTTTTCAAGTATTTCAGCATCAGTTCTCCTACCACAAGCGCAGAATGTTTCAACCAAGGACAGAACCGCACAGAAATCTCGGAGGAACAAGTAGTCATGGTGGCGAAGAAAAATCAGTCTTGTTCACTAGCCCTAAGCATGGCTCCTAAAGTGCTCTTCTGGCTGGACGGCAGCCAGAGGTTTCTGGGTGCAAGTCCCTACAAGGTCAGTTATTTTTTCTCTCATTAAAAAATAATGTCAGAACCACTGTAGCATGGTGGCTCGACAGTCTAATGTATCCTGGTTAGTGCTCTGGCCTTCTGCTCTCAAATACCAGTTGGGGATCAAAACGCACAGCAAAAACTCAATGAATTTCCAGGTCTGTTGCACTGGAATGGAGAGGGGTCTTTGCTTTCTGGTATTATGAAGACATTTTGCTTTGGGGAAGGTAAACAGACCATATGCTTGGAGAGATGACTGACTTCTGCGGGGATTTAAAAGAGCACAGATCTATTTTGTTGATTATTTCTATAATGAGGATAGACTGAATAAACACATTACCAAAAATTCAAGGTACTGGAAGAGTGCTCCAAATGAGAGATATGACTCTGTGTTGTGCAGTGTTTACTGCTAGACGTGATATTTTAGGGGACAGGCTACCTAAAAAGTAAGAATCCTATTTTTAAAAATTATATTAAGGTTTTAGCATTTTTCCCTCCTACTCTGCAATAATGATGGGGTTTTTTCAGACTTCTTTCCATTTTATCTCAGGGAAGATGGAGATTGGGGAAGAAGAGTTTAGAGAAACCCAAACTCTTCTTTCTGTACAGTGAGCCCCGTGATTTGTGTGAGGTAGGAAACACAATCATAAGCTCTCCCTCTATAAAACAAGAATGAACCTTGGAGAGTTCGGGGCTACAGAATCAACCCTTCCTTGACCAAATCAGTTTAATAAAATTAATTAAATACAGAATAGAAATTTTGAAAGACGATCTAGGTTTGGAAAATAATAGGATTTAAAGCCAGTTTCAGACTAATGAAACAAAGTTGCTCAGTACAAACCAAAATGAACACATAGGAAAAGTGCTGGGACGATGAGCAATATCGGGAGCTGAAACCCAGCATTTTGGCTGATGAAGCCTGGGAGAAGAAAGAGGGGTCACACGTTATATTTTGACATCCTCTTCTATCATACAGCATCCAGAAGATGTTTGTGCTTAAGAAAAGGTAATTTTCTGCCTATAAGAAGAGACCAGCTGCTCCAGGGCAGCCGTGGCAGGAGGAAATATCTGTCACACTGCCCTGGAGGGGATGGACAGCGATGAGAAGATTGCCATAAATGAAAGAGGCGTTCTGGTGTATTAAGTCATTGGCTTATATGACTGTCACAATGAAATCCTGCATTTCTCCAAAGCTTCACATATAAGCACTGCGTTGCCACTTGGATTTTGCCTTTTAAGTCACAACCTTTGGCCACTTATTTTATGTTCTAAAAAAAAAATAAATTGTGTTAAAGAAGCCTAGAAAACATTATGGTATTAGGGAAAGCCATTCAGGAATGCATGCACTAACAGCATAAATACGATCTTCATGAGAGGAAGGTTAGGAGGGACTAGGTCAGACTGGAACGGGTTGCCCTGAGAGGTGGTGGAGACCCCATCCCTGGACATCCTCAAGGCCAGGCTTGATGGGGCTCTGAGCAACCTGATCTAGTTACAGATATCCTTGGTGACTGCAGGGGGTTGGACTAGATGGCCTTGGAAGGTCCCTTCCAACCCAATACATTCTGAGATTCTCTGGTTCACTTCAGATCACGCTTTCTTTTACAGTACAAACCATCTGAGGAGCAATGTAAAGGGATAAAATTAAGCTGAAGAGAGTAAGAGTCCCACCCCAAACAGAAGAAACATGAAACACTTTGCCTGTAAGAAATGAAGTGCACATTATAATTATGTATATCACTACAAGACAAGCCAGGACCTTGGTTTATATTGACTTCAAATGATAACAAGTAAATAAAACAACCAAACAAAAAATTCACAGTACTTTCTCAACACAATCAGTTGCGTTGCTGTTACGCAAAAGTCACTTCAGAGCTACAACCAGTAACTTCAGAAGACAGCAAGGCTACATCTTTAGAGCTTTCACTTTCCCCCTCTCCTCCGCGTTACATGAAGGAGCATTCTCATGTTGAGTGTCCAGAGAGGTGCTGGGCAACTCTCTCTAGAAGAGGACCTTATCACCTCTCCAGTAAAGACGGGAGCAGGAGCTCTGTGAAACCTCTCTTTACAGTGCTGAGGACAGGTCCATTTTCCACCGCTGTTTTATTTCTACAGCTGATGATTAAATAACCCACCATGCAGTTGCCTTATGGCAGTCAGTACAAAATTAAATATTTCCCCATGCAGAGTTCATTAGACATCAGAGTTTTCTAGTTAATTCGTTAGGCCTCTATGAATTCCTAGGGAATATTATAAAATTATCATTTTGGTCTATTCTCCTCCAACCTATTATGGAATACATTTCATTTTCTCATATCTAAAGCATAGTGAATGAAACTATTAGAGGAGAAAACACATCTGGATCCCATTTACATTTCCTTTCATGCAGATCAACATAACAGAATGGATTTAGTTCTTCAATATTCTTTATTCAGGGAATAAAAAATAAAAAAAAAAAATCAAAGTGAAAGAACTACTAGATTGCCCCTCCTACTGCATAGCACTAATGATTTATTTTTTTTTTTCCCCACTCTGTGCTGCTTTTAAGGCAAGAGTCCTATTTCAAATTACAGAGCACCTCCTGGAGAAGGGAAAGAGCATCTGGAGGAATGAAAAAGCTGCCAACTCAAATTCACGCCTCAAAGCCCCAGACATGCCTCTTCAACACTGCCTATGCTCAGCTGAATGAATTCAGCCTTGCAACTGCTTTCAACATGAGAAGTGATATCTTCACCTACGCAGTGTAAAAAGGTCCTGGTTTAGACACGGCAAGTTGACTCGTGGGGCTAATATCAAGACCAGGCAAATAAGATACGAGTGACTCTTCTGAACCCTAATGAACCCTGTCAAGTCCTGAAAAAAGAAAAGTTTCATGCACAGCACAACATTCAATTTTTGAGCTCTTCTCGCATTTAGCAACAAACCTCAACCCATTTAGCAGATGCAGAGGCGGGAGAGTGGGCTGAAGGAAAGCCCAAGGAGCTCTAAAAACATCCCCATCATGTTCTAGGTGCAGTAAGCATGGAGAACATGGCAAGACTCAATTAACTCATGTTAATTCTCAAGTTGCAAGGGCAGAGTAAAAAAGATGCGATGTTGTTCTTTCTTTTCTGAGCAGTTAACTATCTCCAGTAAGTTTGGCTCATCTAACACAACCCGGCTCATTCGTTCCTATCCTCCTCTGAGGGTGGCAGTGGATAAATCTGGACCAAATTGATGTATTGTGCAAATGTAATCTAGAAACTGTCATGGGAATAAAATGCTTGCCACTGGATTTGATAGGGTAGGAAAACGATGCACTTGGCTTTAATGGATAGAAGATCTCAAAGAAGATTTAGCTGAGAGCGTTGTGCATCCTGTCTTCACACAGACATTTCAGAGACCTGAACAGCTTCAGAGCACGTTTCATGCAAAATCCTCAGCCTTCATAAATATGCCTGAAATTTTTTGACACAAAAAGTTAAGTTGTTAATTTTCCTTACTGTCAGTACTATCACCACTTGTTCATTCCGAGATAAGGTCCCAAAGTACGGGATATGCTGTTAACCGTGTTCGCAGCCCAGGCTCGCTACCGGTGCTGCACTCACTGGTCTCTCCTCACCAGATAACTGCTCTACCACGAGCGATGCTCTTCAACCTCCGATCAGTACCCGCTTCCCAAAACCACCCAACGGGTCTTCATAAAGACAGATACATGTACTCAAGTCAAAATTTCCTTTTGGCAAATACTCAGAAGAAAGAGGTGGTCTTAAAACGGACCACAAACGTTAAACTGAAGTAAGCGGCTTCTCTGACAACTTCCACTAAGTCTGCCTAAATCTTGAGTGTTGATCTGGATGTTAACACACTAACTTTTAGGAAAACGTGTATTTAAGTGACGCTACACATGCACGGTAACATACACGTACGTATAAATGTGTGTACATATAGTTCTGTGTGTGTATATCTGGCAGGCTTACTCACTGAGACGTGCATGTGTCTGGTCCGGTAGCAAATACAAACCAACAAAACCCAAATGCACTTTAAAAAATGAAATAAAACACCTCTTTAAGTATTCCAGAGCAGTGGATAACGGAATTCATGATTAAGGTATATTGAGCTCTCGGGATTCTGATTTAGATTAATTCAGACAATACAGTTGCTGAGTGTTTCGTTTAATTTCAGTAGTCCTCATTCTAAATAAAAGTAACTTTCCCTGCGCTACATAAAACTAGTCTGAATCCCAAAAAGCATTCGGTAGTCACGCGTCTTCTGTCTTTTTACCGAGTTCTTGGTAATACTAATCACCACAGTTTGCAGCAGCATAAAGCATGCAACCATACGGTTTTCAAATTTCAAAAAGCAAGGCTATTGAAAGGAGCAGCATTTCTGGGTATTACATTTTTAGGCTTTGGTTTTCCAATTGCTATTGCCCTATTTACACTGTAAGTAACACTAGCCAAAAAAAAAAAAAATTAGCGCAGCTGGCCTTGCACCATGACAAAGTGAAACTTGGAGGGCGGAAATAAAAATCATAAAGTCATTTGTTTCAAATATAGTGTCAAATACTTTCAGACCTTCGCATGGATGTTCAAGACACGTGAAAAACGGGGTGTAAATTCCCATCTTTCCCCACCTGCTTTTCCACAGGTCACAAAGGGCGTTCATATATCCCGCTCTTCCTCCTGAAATCGTATGTTTTGCACACACCAGAGACACTGGCAAGAAAATATGCCCTATTTTGTCTTCAGCATCTGATCTTGATATAATTATAGCAATCTCAATTAGAAGATTTTGATGGCTCTGTTACGGAATGATCTCTTTGTAGCATCCCTCAAATTTACGCACTTCGTCATTCCTGACTCTTCTATGCTTTTCTTCTTCTTTTGTTATGAAGAGAACAATAACAGTGGAATATACTGACACAAATGAGAACAGCTTACTCTCATTAACTTCCCTAACAAAGAGAACAGTACCCGCAGCAGCTCTGTCAAGCACTGATTTATGTTGCGGTATCACAGTTCATGAAAAACGGGAATGTGAAATTGGTTGCACAAAAGTAAACATCAAACAAGCGGCTGGGTGAAACGCGTTCCTTTCCCACCTTGTCCTAGGAGCCTGAGAACATGGGATGTCTCACTAGCACACGTTGTGTCCCTCTAAACCTCCTCCTCCTCTGAGGGGCTGATCTGTCGCAGGGACACCTCAGCTCAGTGGTGGTGTGGCACCAACAATACTGCAGGAAAGGGTTGGTGGCTTGTTTTAGGAAAGACATAGGGCCTCGAGAAACCAGCTTGACTTTACAGGTGCCTGTTGTCCATAAAGCAGTTCACGGGGCACCACTGAACCTTGGTCCTGGCCGGTATTTTCAGCTGTTAGACGGTGGGAACCTGAAATGCTCCCAGGTCATGACCATTTCAAATGTTCTCACTCAGAGCCATTAATTCCCCAAGATTTGTTACCAGGTTTCCTTGCATTTCTCCATAAACAAGTGTTGGCAGGTCTCTAAAATCCATTCGAACGGAATCGCTTTGCTAATCTGCATATGCAAATAGAAGCAATTCAAAGTTAAATGTCAATTTCCATAAACATTACAATATCCGCCTTGGTAATGTACACGTGCATGTGGAATACTAAGCCTAATTAGACCTCAAGAGTATATATAAATAACTTTTATTGTTTTTCCATTTTGAACCTAAGCTTTCAGGCGCTTGAACTCCAAAAACAAGGGTTTATTGGATGGATTGCGAGATATTTTCTGCTTCTGCTCCTTTATTTTTAGGAGTTTCTGCCTCTAATCAGAGCCATGCTAATTTAAACTAATTTACAGAATGAAATAATTTCTCCAGAGTTCCCTTTTCCATAGGTCATTTTTGTTATTTGGGACTGAGTAAGAATAATATATCAATACCAAATATAATTTTCTGCTAGCAATTTCAGGACTACATGGTGATATTTAATGACGAGGGCTCACACTTGACGCCAGGGAAGTCTAAGCTAGTTTTCTAAGCAGCAGTATACATCTGGCTTTAATTCTCATTTAATAGCAAGAATTTTTTGTAAACCACACACCAGCCTCTATTACAGGTGAAAATTTGAAGAGGAAATTAAGAGACATAGCTCTGGTTCTACACTATATATATGTGAGTTTATTAGCTATCCTTACAGGCATCATAATTCTTACCTCAAAATCTGTATCATATTTAACTCTAATTCAAGGTTAGAGTCATGCAAAGTTTGATCCATTTCAAACAAAGCTAATTCCCATTTTCAGAGATACCACTTCCCTTCTCTTCCCCAAGGTTTTAAGTGAAAACATGAAACTCCAAACAAACAAGTCCACCATTATTGACATTTTCTAAAATCCATATTTTCTTTAAATCGGTAAGAAAATGCACATGCAGATATGTAAAAATAAAAGCTAGGGAATGACAGATAGGTGTAGGATCGATAATTTACCAACATTTAGTGTTTGTATCCCTTTTGTTTCTATTTACACATTTAAGTGAATGTTTGGAGTGAGCAAATAAAGTATGGTAGAAAATCAACATTGCAGTCCCACATGGAGAAATAGCTTTAAAATTCAATCAAAAAAATTCATATATAAAATCAGACCCTGTGTTTAAAAAAAAAATCAGCCTTGATTTTGTAAGTTTTTCAGGACAGGACTACCTCTTGGTTTCACAAAACTTGTGCAATGGGATTTTGACAACTGAGAGACATCTTTAGGTTTTACTGCTTTTGACCCACCACTTTCTCATCACAGTCAAACAAGAAAACCTTAACTACCGAGCGTACAAATACAAGTGTCGAACCAACACTTTAATTCCTAAAATATTTACGATATCCATGGACATTGATTTTTTTTTTTAGCAGCTTTCTAATTGCTTGTGAAGAAGCAAAGAAAATTTAGGGTTTTTATAATGATGAGGAGATTTGAAGATGTTTTGGAAAAAAAGGAGAGCGGGTGCAGAGGTGAAATACAGACTGAAGGTTAGAGATGCTACGGGACAGGTCTACTGCTTGAAGAACAAGGTGGTGAAGGCACGTACTGAGTGGAAACCCACAGAGAGAAGGAAAGAACATATAGGGAGGGAGGGAAGAAAAAGAATATTGTATGTCTACGTGTTTTTGGAAAGTCAAAATAACCTTAGTTGTATCTGTGACAAAACTGCAAGTGCAGGCAGTCGACAGCATGATTATTAAGGAAAAATAAAGAAAACTCCACTTTCCATCTGTGGCACTTCTCCCATGGAATGTATCATAGATACATCTGCAAAAAATCTTAGATTTCGTGTTTTAATCGGGTAGGAAATGGGGCTAAGGCATTTGTTTAACAAATTTTTTGCCAGCTCCTCTTGCTGCATTATGCTGCCGATCCACGCACGGCTCGAACGCACCCATGTTTCACAACAAATCAGAGTTCAGCTCACCTGACAGAAGGGAAATATGACAAGTTTTAAAAAAATAGCACCACAGCTAAACTGCAATTTTCCCCTCTAACCAGCATGTCCTAATCTCTCAGCTTTGATCTCCTCGTCCTCTGGAAGCCTGACACTAAACACTGCAGGCAGATTGGTTTCACCTCGCTGCGAGCTCTCCTTGAGAAAAGGCGGGAATGAGATTGGGGCTTTATCTTTCTCCCACACCAAAGTTGAAAGTTACACAGCAGAGAGGCACCTGCTCTTTTAGAAGGTGTCTCCCAGTGGGGCTGACCCAAAAAGCAACCACAACGTCCACATTTCCATCTAATTTATAGCCACGAATGACTGCACCTTTCATCTCCACCTTCATCTGCCTGGTAGCTTAACTGCAGGAGAGTTTTCTTTTGGGATATTTCACTTTTAACATCATGGCTTTCTAAATTGATGAAATAACAGCAACCACCGTCACCACTCACACCTTTAAAGCCACCGATATTCTAGGTAATCACCACTGCTATTTCACTGATTTACTGAGTGTGCCTCTCCTTCAGTTAAACACCAGCATAAATAAAAAGCAGCTTCTCAAAGACACATAAAGCCTCCATCGTGTAACTCTCATCAAACACAACTAAAATTAAACAGGAGGCACTTCAGACTTCACACAGTTCTACCTTTCAGATGCAGAAACTCACTCTATATTCAAGATGTTTCTTCCAAGGCCTTGAAAACCACTTTTTTTTTAACTGATGTAGTTTGCTTCCTTTTCTATGAATTGGGAATAAGTCCTCAGAAGCCACGCTGTGCCGCAGACACTATCAGAATGCTCCCCAAAATCCGTGACCATTTTACAATCATCTCCTCAGAGGACAACATAGGAGTCTATTCATAAAGTACGAAATTTAGCTAGTCCCCAGTGGAATCTCCGCACAAAATACACAAATATTTGACTATCTAAAGGCTAATTAAGGACGAAGGTGCTAATTAGTGTTATAATGGATTTTTTAAACACTTACAGAAATAATTAGACCAGGTATCAAGATACAGCAAGTATGGACGTGACTATCTATTGAGGATAAAACCTGAATCAACACTTTCTTGCGGTTCACTGACACTTAATAGCAATTGGATTTGTTGGTGCATCCTTGGAATGACGGCTACCAATGGCTTTGCTTTTCTGGAAGTTAGTTTTGAGCCATCTGTGAAAGCCAGGCAGCTGCTCTTTACTGGCTACGTGATGCCATACTGGTATTAAATCCCCAAAACGCTCTATGTCAACCAGGTGCGGTCACGCTGAGCTATGTGGTGTCTGCTTACACCCAGTTTATCAAGAGCTCTAGATCAAAACTCTTCTCTTCATTGTTTTTCACTCAAATCATCTGCACAATTATAGCAATAATTCTCTGATATTTCCAGGTCACTGAGAAAAATTATAAAATTTTGTTCTTGAAATCACATTACAGGGACCTTAGTGGAAACATCCTCTCTTATCTAATGAACGCTAATGAATTAATCAGTTTTTATTTCTTTTAGTGACTGGGAGGTCACTTTGCATATTCTGACTTTTTCAACTTTAATAATACTCAAACCAAAGCTAAGTGGCATTTTAGAAACATACCAATTCAGCTCAATGCATTATATTTAATTATTAATTTGACTAGAAGTCCATTATTGCAGGAGAAAGAATGAGAAGGTACTTTTTTTAAAATGTACAACAACAACATCTTCTATTCACATGTTTTCGGTTCTTTACTTGCAATTTCACCCTTTCCCTCAATGGACACTGCAAGGCCGACAACCTTAAAATCACCTGGGTTATTCCGCTTACACAATACCAAAAAAGGTAGGATGGAATTTAGAACCAGAACTATTCAACAGCTTCAAAAGATGATGGGGGGTAGGAGGGGGGAGTGGGGAAATGTATTTCCAGGTACCACTGAATTTCATGCATTAAAATTAAATCAGAATAGAAATTCACAGCTTTCAGCTTGTAATATATTTAGATGTAGTTTCAAATATTAAGTTCAATTATGAGTAATTTGAGGCTAGATTGTCTCCTTGTTATTACTTTGAAAGCTGTCTTTGTCTTTCATAACCTGTGGTGACAAGGCAGAAAAAAGCAATTTTTTATGAGCTAGTAGCAGACACTTTTTCTGCTCTAATTAAAAGTCGTAATTACATTTTTGATTAACCCAGAATGAGCAATACAACACATTAGTTATCAGCTTGCTGCATTTTGTGGAACAAGATCTAAACTTAGAAACTTTTAAATTCTCTGACATTCTTGAGTAACTAGATAATGCAAAAACATAAATGCAATTTATGTTTAACAATCTACATAAATACATTTCTCTTTTGACATCTCATTTGGAAAAGGATCGGAAATGCTAATTCAGGCAACTTCCATCGTTGTAGATCTTTGTTGGTTCATAAGGTATGTGTTTTGCTTGTGTTATTTTAGATAAGTTAATTTCACAGTAAGTTGTTTTTTTTTTTTTAATAGCAAAGGCTGGTTACCCAGTTTTTGAGTATCAAAAATGAAACATCTCAGAAGGGTAATTTGATGTTTATAGAGGGCCAATACTCATCCAAACTAAAATGGCCTTAAAATATCATTAAACTCCGGGAGATGAATCAAGGGTGAAATCCAGCTGAAACATCTAAAATGAGCATTTCCCATTCCTGTTGCATTCTAAGACAGTGAGAAGTCGGGGGGTGGGGAGTTTCATATTCTTACAACCTTGCAAAGCGCTAGAGATCGAGTGGGCTGGTTTTTTCAGGTACCACTGGAAAGCAATGATTTATAGGGCAAAAACTATTTTAGGCCTGTGGTAACTTACAAGGCTCAATTCACAAAGTAAATCACTTTTGTACAGAGGACATGAAAGAATCAGGGTTTTCTTGAGGTCTGACTTTGACAAAATTGAGTTTATCAGAGGAACCATACCTACATGGCTACTGCAACCACCTCTTTTCACCTTCCAACTTCTGACCACAAATTTGCCTACAGCAGGTTTTTATTTCAGATATGGGATGGGGAACAAGAGAAAAAATGACTTTGTCTCATTTTTAAAACTTACCAAATATACTAGCCCAGTGTTTATAACTACAAGCTGAGAGATTCATATGTTCATTTTAAAACCAGTGTTTAGGGATTTATAGACATTGACCTGACCAAGAAATTTCACACGTTTATTTTCTTTGGAATTTGCTACCTGTGCATTGAGGGGGGAAAAAAGAAAAAAAAAAAAGTATTATTCTATGATGTGTCTGCTGGAAAAATCCTTGCTGTATTCAGGACTTTAAAGTAATAGTCTTAAATGCGATCACGTGAAGGCCAGATGTACCTCTAATTACTTTAGATACGTTTTTAAATTCTATTAAAGTTGTCATAAAATAGAATATATCTATATTTGGAAAACCCAGGAGATGATTAGCAGAAAGTCTACATAGGGTTTAACAGGTTATAGAGAAATTATGAACTATGGAGATGGCATGTGATCTCTACACGCTATAACCCTAGTTTTAAAAACAAGCTGCTATGATTCCATACTCTAGAATTACAGATGTGTCTTAGGGTTTTCCAGATGTTTCTTTATTTAAATCTGAATAGAAGCTGGAAGGAAGAACCTTAACCTCACCACTTGTATTCTCATATTAGAATTGCTTTTCTGTGATCATGAAGCACATTTCTTCACTTCTTTCTGAAGTTGCCATCATCTATGTCCTTTTGTCCTAAAAATCATTTAAAGGTGTCATTTACCTGTGCAACACATGTAAATTAAGTGTTTTTTTAAAATTCTGCACTTCTGTTTTACCTTATTTTCATTTTTTAAGTTGTGGTGGCCTTTAGAATTGTGCTACTGAGAATGGGGAGAATAAATAAAATTTAGAAAAATGCATTGGATAAAGCCAAAATAGAATGAATGCTTAAAAACATGTTGTTAAATTAGGGAGAAATCTGAAAGGTTTTGAGATTCTTTCCTTTACAAACATAGAGAATAAAGCTGAGGAACTCTATTATTTCACAGCTACATACACACTCATTTAAGCTTTACAATATGTGGAAAGCACAAGCATTGTTCCAATAAATAAAGAAATTAATCATCCAGAAAGCATTATTTTGAAGCCTTTGTATTCTCTCAATATAATCATGACAAAACTCTCTGAAGAAAATTTCATAAATTAAGGGTTCCTCACCTACCATTTCCCTCCGCTCCCATTTGCCTCCTTGTTCAACGTATTCACTTACGGAAAATAACAGGAGGTGGACCAGAATGAAATCATAAAGTGAGCTCATTTTCCCTGCAGCGTTGCCTCAATTTAGGTTGAAATCTTTGTTAACTCTTTTGTCCAGTGCAGTCATTTTTTTTACTCGGAGGTTAAGTTTACATTCTGCTTCCTCTCTGAAATGCTGCTTTATTACAAGCTTCTTTTCCTTGCTGCGTTCTCCTTATCACACTCAGCCAAATGCGGCTTCTACCTCATTTTATTTTAAGGTGACTTGGAAAATACCCTCGTTTTACACACTTCTTAACCAAGATGTTCAGAATCAACCATGTTTCTTAGAAGACTGGAAGTTTCTGGAGGAACTATGCTCCGCAATGGCCCCTGATGGTTAAATTAATTCCTAATTCCTACTTTGCAGCATTTCTCAGACCCAGTTAATTTCCCTTCATTCCCCCTCTTCTTTCCAGTTCTTCTCTCCTCTAAATTCCTTCAAGTAAGTCAGAACCTGTTTAGGTCATGGTTGGTTGTGAAATGAAAAAATAAGAATTTTTTAAAAAAATAATCAAGCAGAACATCAAAGGTGCAGAAGTAACATAGGAAATAGCGAGATTTTAGAATTAACATGATTATGGAAGTTTATGGATGAAAACAGTAGGAGAAACCATGGTAAAAGGGAATATATTCAACATTTTCCATTACATTTAAATTTATTTAATATACCATAAATTTCATTGGAAGTAGAAGACTACAGTCTTGTGAGAAATTAATGGGATAAATGAAAGGCAAATTTCAATGCCTTTATATATAAAGTTATTATCAACAATGCTGTCATTCACAGACACAGAAATAATAACTGATTAAAAGTATAAAATATTTTCCACTCCTCACTCTGGCTTTGTACACGCATCTGCCTTTCTCAACTCGATTTACAACTGGAGACAAGAAAAAAAAATCAGCTTGTCACCCTTGCCCCCATCATATCCATTAAGCCTCCTTGAAAACGGTGTTAAGAGCTGCCTTTTATTTGTTATCCAGCATGTCTTGCTCTAGCACAACAGCACTGCTCAAAACAAAATAGTAAATAAGGCAGGAAATCCAGCAGACAATTATTAACTGCTAAGCTCAAGGGAGCACTAAACTGGTATATGAGAGAAGAAAGTGCTGAGAAGTCCAAAAGACCGGAGTATAAAATGCGAAGTAGAAACCAAATGTTGCTGGAAAGACTTTTCTAACAAAAATGCCTTCGGCAGGGACATATTCTGGGGCTGAGCATTGCAGAAAACTTCCTTAGGAAGGAAGATAATTACTTCAGTTCTTCCTTTTTTCCAAAGAAAAAGGATTCACTACAGCAAACTGCAGTGTCTCAAAGATCTCAGAATTATGGTATGGTTTGGGTTGGAAGGGACCTTTAAAGGATCATCTCGTTCCAACCCCCCTGCCATGGTCAGGGGCATCTTTCACTAGAGCAGGTTGCTCAAAGCCCCATCCAGCCTGGCCTTGAACACTTCATGGGGCAACCACCACCTCTGCGGTCAACCCGTGCCAGTGTCACAGTCAAAAATGTCTTCCTTCTATCTAATCCAAGTCTAGCATCTCTTAGTTTAAAGCCATTAACAACTGAATTCATTGTCAAAATATTAAAAATAACCTTCAAAACCCATGCACTGTCTGACTGGATCTGCCAATGTAAAAATAACGTCTGTCACACCAGAACAAATGAAAAAGTTTCATAGACTTCATGTTTCCCAAGCAAGAATTCTAAATGAGAATCACACACTCTTTTATCACCGCGGAACACTTTCCAGCATGCTAGAAGGCTTCTCCTGGGAGATATTTGCTGATATCATAGAAGGCTTTTCTGAAGATTTCCAGCATTCTTATGAGGATTCTAAAGTTCAGCAGTGCTTTAGCAAAGTCAGTCTGTAAATTCCAAGGTTTCTGGGATAAATAAGGGCTTCTGAGGTCTGGAGAGCAGTGAAACTCATGGGAGAAACCAATAAAACTGACAGAATGCTTTATGATCTTTTTATTCCTTGCACAAATGTCTTGCCTTCTTTTAGATAAGACAAAATGGTAGCTGGAAGAATAGAGGCTTAGCATAATTGTGCAAGGACTCATGTGAATAAAGTGAGGACTAGGAAGCATGACATCAGTGACAGCATAGTTTCTCACCTATAGAATCTCTTCAGTGTTTTGAGTTGCCAAATCAAAATTTTAATTAAAAAAAATAATAATACCAGAGGCTTCTGTCAGACATAGTGAAAGGTATCAGATCTGGTCAGAAATAAAGAAAAAAAGGAAAAAAAAAAAAAATCTCCCCCCCGCCAGTCCCTCAACCTTTGGGCTTCCAAGAGAATGCCCAGACACAGGAACTTTGCCCATTTTATCAGATAAATTAAAAGCTTTCTTCAACATGTTTCTCTAAAGTACTTCTCACGTACTAAAAATTTTGTCTACAAAAAAATGTGTTCCTTAAGATACACTTTTTTAAGAACACACAAATACACGTAACTAACCTCATGAATCATCATCTTAATACTACGCAAGACGTTGCTAAAGACCAAGTGGGCTCAGTACCCTGATGGGCACGATCGCCTACAAAAGTGTTTCATATAAAAACACCATTTCAATAAGGAGCTGGATACAGTAACTACACCAAGAGATGATTTTTTGATCCTGTTATTTTAGTGAATATAAAATCCTGGCACTCTGCAAATACAGCAGAGACCATAACATCTCTCTGCTGGATTCCCTAAAACAAAAGGAATACAAAACCAATTCACCTGCTGAAGCTTATACAGCTCCCAATACCCCAAGTAAGTCTAAAATGCACTCTGTGAACTCAAAACATTGTGTTTATCCTCAAAACGTCGCTACTATGGGGACAGAGAACACCCAAAAAGTGGAGCACATCCTCAGTCAGCAGTATCCACAGTGGATAAATATTAAGAAAGCCTATATATTTATTTTGCTTATGTGGGATTTCTTAAAAATCCCTAAAAATCACAACTCTAACGGCCACACATATGGAGCCATCTGTTCTCCTCTGCCTTCCCAAAGTTCTTAGAGACAGTTTTCTTGAAAGCAACGTTGGGCTGTAGCTGCTGCACGTTACTCCTTTAAAACTGCTCTGAGGAGCAGAATGATGTTAGACATCTAGTAAATATTTCATTCAGTGTCATAATTCAAGCTAAATAAAGCAAAATTCATCTACTACTGTCAACTACGGTCGCGTCTGTAATAATTTCTTGGCAGCAAGAAAAGCAGATGCCCTTTTGTCACGCCCAAATTTGTGTTTGCTGGGGATATATGAAACTTGAAGCTTCCCAGCCTATCAAAATACTGACAGTAGTATTCTGGACATGGGGAAAATCTGAATTTGATCTGGCCATGTGCCAAATCATAAGAGGTTCATGCTGAAACATACTTAATGAGTAGCCAGAACAAGTGGCCAGTAATTGGCAGCTCTGCTTCTGTTGTAGCAATGCTCATTAGGAAGAAAGACTGACTAGGCAGCTTCTGCATTTATTCAGCTTTTGACCCATAATCTAAACATTTCAATTGCTCGGTTTTGAAACATAGGACAGAAGTCTGTATGATCTCACGTATGGAGGTGGCAGATCCCAAAATATTTAGCAGTGAAGCATTCAGTTAATACACTTTGCCACATTTTCAATCATCTGAATTATATCTGACACTAAATAAACAACAATGATAAATAGTGATGAGAAGCTACCTGTTTCAGAGACCGTCTGAGCTCCTGCAAGTTTTGGCATTTCCCTAAAGCGTGCTTGTGATTTTTTTTTTTCTTGCTTGTGCCCAGGGACCAAGGCAACGTAACACAGGGCAGATACGTGCTGCCACATCTACCTCAAGCCAGATGCGGTCAAATCCTTCACCATTCAAGAGAATTGCTGGATCTAGGGGACAACTTGAAAGGAACCTGTATCAAGTGGCATTTAAAAAAATCAAATTTAGTCAAAAAGCAACCAGATAATGAAGCAAGATGTCATAGACTCAACAGGTAACAGGCCGTTTGTCCAGTGGCTTCTAGACAAGACAGGAAACCCACCCCTACCACTGATGTTGATGCCGAGAAGAACGGTAGCAATTCCTGTAACACGCTTCTGCGCCAGGACCAATTAACTGCTGAAAATGGATTTGGAATCTGCTGGTAGTAAAGCAAAGTACGCAAGTTCCATGATCCAAAATTAAATAGCTGAAGCACAGTAACAATTTAATTCTCAACAACTTTCCGTGATAAAATGCTCATATATCACATGCATGTTATTTGCCTGTGTTGGTCCATCAATGAATGTTCTGCTGAAGAGCCCTTCCCACAGCTTATACCCCGAAACTTCTCCAAAAGTATTCCTGGGACTGCTTTGGAAAAGCTGCTCTGCTAAAAAATGTTTATGCAGTAAGTGCTAAAATGGATAACTGAAGTCTGTCAGTAAACACACAGCGAGTTTAGAGCCTCAACCCATGCCAAAGAGTGCTCCATCAGCATCGTCTATGCTGCGTTTCATTGCGCACAGACTAAACTTCACAATGATGTGAAATGCAGCTCAAAACTGCAGATGGACTGTACAGCGTATGAATTTCTGATGCTTTCCATGAGCTGATCAGATCTGTGGGCTGCTCTCCAACAGGTTTAGCCAAGCACAAAGCATGAAAAATTGAATCAAGAGACTGTTTCTGTAGCCACTTCAGCTGAGCTACTCAATGCCATCCTCATCACCACGGAAGACAAACAAACCAACAAAAAACCATCAGAATGGTCAGAGATTTATGTCAAGCTATGCAGCTGCTGTGGACCACGTCACAGCCCAGCTGGGACCTCCAGGAGAGAGAGAGGCCCAAGAACACTGCAGAAGACATGTCATCCTAACATCCTCCCCGACATCTCGCTCAAAATCTTGGTCGAACTGCTCGTGTCAACATGCTCTCCTGCTTACATCTAGGCTCTCTGAAAGCTCGTTATTGCAGTTCAACCAAAGGAAGGAGGAGGAGCGTCCCTCCCAAACACACGCTGGTAGTACTGGATGACTTAAGCAAGCAAAGCCAGCCTGTGTCAGTCATCTGCTGTGATGCATGACGTGAGTGATTATACACACAAAATCTGTGTGGAGCGGCTGGTTTGTTGTCGTCAGTTTTAATATACAGCCTGAGTAAATAATGAGAATTTATATTTAAACAGACTTCTACCAACGCAGTCCTCCCTCAGTGAAGCCCTCGGATCTTACTCTGTGGAAAGCTAACACCTGCTCTCAGAAGAGCTCTTTGCTTCTACACTTTGTTGTTCGGAGGGGTAGGATAACGCTCCTGGGAAAGCATCTTTGCCAGGATAAGCTACATCAGCACTGCAAAACTTCAAGGATAACTACAGCACTAATTAAGCTTCTGTGATTCGCAGGTTCTTGGAAACTGAACAAAGTAAGCATTTGATTCAAGGAAAAACAAACACGTTACTGAGTACATAACAGGTATATGAACAGGAAATATAACAATAATTGTAGTACTGTATATAATATATAACATAAATATAGCCATGAGAGAATGACAATAAAAAACATGAAATAAAAGCTATGGCTAAAGTGAAGCTATGGCAGCAAAGACCTGCTGCTGATTCTGCACCAACTTAGAGAAGCTGAATGTTTCCTATTCTGCAGTTATCAATACAAGAGCAATATCATTAGAAGACCCATAAATCAATACACAACCAATGCAACTGAAGAACGACGTCCCAGCAAAATAAATTTCTACCTTTGTAGACCAGCTATTTTTGCAGACTAATGCTAGTCGCAAACATACCATTTGCTTTTGTGCAGCTAAACATCTTATCCCTTACTTGGGGATGCAGAACTCAGAATATTGGATTTCAATGACTTATTTTTAGCAGTTTAAAAAAAAAAATTCAATTATGTTTGCATCACCAGAAACAGAACAAACAACCCATTTTGTTAACACTCATAATATGTCTTCTTTTAAGAAGGAAAAAAAGCATTAAAACAATTTCTATTGACCTTTTCTATTAAAAGAGACACTGACAAACACAAAGTACTTTCATCTTAAACTACTACCACTCGATGTTCTAACTCTGACAAAAGTACTATTAGCCAAAAAAATTGAGAGTTTCAGATATTTACACGTTAAAGTGTAAGTGTATGTGGTTATATAAGCCCTCTATTTTGGTTGATGCAATGCATTAAATATGGTATTTTCAGATGCAGAACTGGCAGGCCAAAGGAATGGAAGTCCTTTCTTCAGCTATATAAATGCTTTTTACTACTCCAAGTGCAGGCTTCTCCTCAATGTCCCACCGATATTCTGTCAGCCCCACGTGCAGAGGCCCATAGACAAGAAGATATTTAAATTAGCATAGACAATGATTCCAAAGGCAGATACCAGGGTCTGTACGTTCTTATTTTCTTTATAACATTTTCTTTTATAATGATAGTTATCACTCTGATTTTTCAGATTTTGAAGCGTGATTCCAAAAAGAGAAAACGTTTCCAAAAATTACTATAGATGCTCTTGTAGCCTCAATAGCAAAATAAATACATAAAAAGTAGTTAGCAAGCACAGCAGATGAGAATTACGAGAGCAAAGAGATTTAGACCGGATCAGTATGAGAAATTTTTGCCTGGATAGCATCCTGCCCAAATAGAGTACCCAAAGGACATGGCGTATTTTGCCACACCTCCAAGAGCAGGTTTTCCACCTACAGGTTTTCTATGTCTGCTTCAGGGTTCCCAATCTATTCAGGTTTTACTCAAGAGGCTATTGACTGGGAGCCCACAAATTTCTCAAAGGGTTATCTTCTTTTTTTTGAAAGACTGGCTCAGAAAAAAAAAAAAGCACAGGATGATTGTAATGGGATTTTGGAGCCAACAGACACGATTCAAGTGATTTCTTCCAGTAGCAGCTACATAAAAAAAAAAATACATTTGCAATTAAGGGTTTGCCATTCATGTATGATATTAACTTTCTGACAGTGCTCATTCATTTTCAGTAGTTTGTTTGCTCATGGAAGACTGCTGCACCCCGAGGGGTTCCTGCAAATGAAGAGGGGATTTTTACCTCACTAACAATGCGGATTTTCTACGTTCAGTAAGAAATGCATATGATTTAGGGAAACGCACATTTTTTCCAAGTATGTTTTTTCAAAATGGTTTTGTACTAAACCTTTCCCTAACTCTGCTATACACTAATCGATTAAACGTACACGCATTTAATTTTTTTCTGGATGTATACTTGATGATCTAGGCTTTATATACAGAAATTATGGGTTGCTCTGAAAAGACCATTTTGCATGCACATCTACAGCAACTCCAAGTATAAATTAAGGTATTTAAATTTCACATGTAACCCCTCTGGCTTATTGAGCCTTTTTATTGCCCGAGATGAAATACCTTGTGCAGTCTGAGGTACCGCTACTCAATAAATATGTGAATAAACCACAGAGAGTACAGTGGAAAGAAGGAAAGAGAGAGGTCTAGAATGCATCTTTAAAAAAAGCCAGAGTGGTCCACTCAAAAAATCCCAAATAAAAAAAAGCCAACACCACTAGCAACAGCAATAAGGAAAGGCAGGTATCGTAGTAGTTTTCAAGCAGAAAAGAGGCTTTAAAAAAAGGAAGAAGAAAGTTATCTGTTTCCTATACTGTAGCGGTTAAGAGAACAAGTCATGAGTTTCAGTTGCAGCATGAAAGATTCAGATTAGTCATTAGAAAACACGCACTAATGGCTATTCCAGTAAGCCGTGGAACAGCCTGCCTGCGGCTATCCATATATCCTCTCCTGCTTTAGTCTCCCAGCACTTCGACTCTGTCAAGGAGCAGCTGCAAAGAATTGCAATTGAGTCTGAATATACTGGTCAGTGTAATCGTACCGTGGTTACAAAGCAAAGCCAGCCACAAATTCTCTAAAACAAATTCAGGCCAGTGTCAGAGGGGCTCGGATTTATGTAGCAGGTCTCTCACTTCTGGGTTTGGTCCAATTTTTCTCTCTTTTTTTTTATTTTGTTAAAGACCAGGTATGCAAATATTAGTCTATTTCTCATTACAATGACTCACTCTGCTTAAAAGGCATTATATTATTATTATTGTGATATTTAGCTGTTATTTCCTCGGGAAATGTTCAACTTTAACTATGTTTCCATCCAACAAATTCAAATCTCTTTAGTAAACATTCCTTGCAGCTTGTCCGTATCTTCCATCAAATTTTATACACTTAAAAGTTTTCTCCTCTGTGGCACCTTCATAAGTTTCTTCAAACTATCAGAAAGTCATGCAAATACAGTATTAATTCAGAAGGGCTCGCCACACTATTTTAGGAAATCTCAGCCAGGATTTCTTTTACATGGCTAATCATATTAAAAAATCAGAGTCTAAATTAGCTGCGGTTTAGGTTGGAAATACAATGAATAGAACAGTTCTGACTATGGGTAGGAGTGATTGTGAATAATCTCAAATTTATATAGTACACCATAAGTCACTGCCACCTTTTATTCATGTGAGCATGTACACATTTATTTGTTTATAGAAAACAGTTCTTAAAGATTCTTATAATGCTCCAGTATATGCTACACAGGAAAATTGCCCCTTTGATCTTTATAAGTTTACACATTTATGATATTTTCTTTAATCTAAAAATCTTTCTCCTCTTTATCACCTGCTGAGTTTTCAATTAAAAAGGTGAGTTTCTAGAAAAAAAATAGGAGTTAAGAGGAAAAAAAAAAAGTTTAAGGTACCTGGGAAAAACAGCTTTACAATTTTCTTCAATATAGTCATAATTTGATAGTATATTCTAATTATGGACACATTAGAACAATTAACCTAATTAATATTTCCCTTAACTATTATAAATAACAACAGTTCCCTAATAACTATTCACTGGAATGATGTATGCAGAAAGTAAATCATATTTTAAAATATTTTTTTAAAGGAATATAGATACAGCCTTTTGTAGCAATCGAGAAAATGGCCTTGAAATTCCATTAATTTAACAGCCGTGACTTTCTAGACAGGTACCTAGAAAAGCACGTATTATATTTGCCATACCTCAAGCTTTTGGTTTCCTAACCTATTACTATATTTTGTATTTTGCCATTGAAAACTGTGTATGCAGCAGTCACTCAGCAGTTTTACTGAAAAGCATCTCAACTTACCAAAGGTCACTCTCAGGAGGACTTAGTGCTTGCAAACAAGTTTTCCACTTCAAGTTTCTCTGAGCGAATTTGATCTTAAGAACTTTGGTCGCAACTCAGCAAAACCTCTAAAGCCCATGCAATTTCCTGCTGCCCTTGGAACTGGACCCAACACCATAAATCTGGTTCTTTCAGACTGAGTGATGAGGTAATCCTGGAGGAACTGCCTCGTGAACATAAGGATATTAAAAATAAGCAGGAGGACAACCCGTGTTGGTTGTTGACATCCTCTGTTGGCCTAGATCCAGCAAGATGGAGAAACAACTGGCATGACATGTATTATTTTAATAATTCTTTCTTTAAAATAATGCTATTTCATTGCCTTTTAGCTTCTGGACCTACTGGCAACATTCTGACTCTTGTGGCTGCAGAAAAAAACCTCAGAAGTTTTCATTCACGAGTGTCAGCTGACCCTATCAGGTAATCATTTGAAAGTCCACAACTTAGGAGAAATAGTTGAGGTCACAAGATTCACCATAAAATACGACAAGATTTAGAAATAGTTATTTACTGAGGGTCATATCAGCATTCAGCCCCAATCAAACGGTATCAGTTATTCAAATGCAGTCCAAATCCACTTAAAGAATGTTTCTTTAATCAATGGATTGACGAGGCCCCAAGGAAGCTGCAGAAGGCAATCAGCATGTGCTGGCAGGGAACTGGAAATGTAATTACAATCGGAGAAAAGACAATTTCCCCGTATCCTTCACAATGAAGCAAACTCTTGCCATTTGTGTGATGTCTCTTCTACCAATAAAAGGTACAGAAGCACCATTCTTGCATGTTTTTACGTTAGTTGACTAGTAAATCCCCAAGGTTGTGAAATGGGGAGAAAAAAAGGAAAGTAAGTTTTGAATAAAGATGTGTTTATCTTGGACTTCCATCCGTCCATCTCCTGAGGTACTTGGGAATTTCCACCACACAACCTGAACACTCACAAGACCCTTTAATTGTGCCACTGCTTTCAATGCTACAACATTAAAAAGCAAACATAAAGCTTGTCCATGGTGATACCAACTTTCAGTAAACCTGGTCCTCTGTATTCAAATAGAATTTTTCCCTTTTTATTCCTGATTATTGTGTGGCTCATTACTGGAAACAAAACCCAGCACGACATGAAAGATCACTTTAGTCTGACAAAAGGAAGTAAAGCTGTGTTCAGTAGCAGAAGTCGCTCACCTTGCTTCTACGTGAGAAGCTGAAGAGTGATTACATTTATCACAAACCCTATTTTATGATTTTGATGTTTTCAAAAATTACACCTCTGAACAAGAGAGATACTTTCCTACTGAGAGAAAAGCGCTTTTTAATTTAGAATTTTCCTTCATACATATATTGCAGAAATTTTTTTGACAGCTAAAGTTGCAATTTGCTTCGTGACAAAACTTAAGTCTAATCAGAATAACCTGCAAACTGGAAATTATTAAACAGGGAACCAGCAAATGAAACAGAGACAGTGTGGAGCGATGGGGAACCAACAAGAACCTCCCTCAGGCTCAACTGAAATGGGGCAAGAATCCCACCTTGCGGAACCACCAAGAGAAGCTGGGGGGGTCTCAGACAAAGTTGCACTCCAAGCCTTCACAGACAGCTTCTGAAGAAGCTTGGAAGGCAGCTACTGCTGGAAATGCCAGTTCTTGGCAGCTTCCCTAAAAATAATAGGAAATAGCAAATTTCATTTTTCAATAGCCTGAAAGGAAAGCTCTGATTGCAAAATACCCTGATTGTTGTTTGACTAGAAATGAGATTTTTGTAGAGTTAAGCGCTAGTAAGCAAAGAACCAATTTCATTCCCTCAACCCCTCATTTTATGTAAATCAGGAATCTCGCTAAGTTTTGCAGTTCTACTATTCTTTGAATAAAAAACTTATAAAAAGAACACCCTCTTCCCACATACACACACATTTTAATGGCAATAAGCAGATTTTGGAACTTGGTTCCCCATTTGTTACCAGGGAAACTGTGCTGACTTGGAGAGATTCACATGCAAATTATTTCCTAATCTGCTCGGTCACAAAAACACAATCTAGCACTCAACTAGTAACATGCATTAAAATGCAAAGCCCAGGATTATCAGTGAGCTCAGGCTTAATTTTGAGTCTGTTTGGTTCTTGTATTCACAGCAACACACTGCTATGAAACTGCTGCTAAACCACTCCCATTCGGTGAACAGAGGCCTCGTAGCTACGCTGTGCAATGAAGCCAGCAAGGACCAAATCCCTGCTCCTGAGCACGGAAAAGACTCTCCGGAGTCAACCTGGGCACAGGCATCCAGCCCTAGTGTCCCTGCACCACATAACTACGAGGGGCCCAGAAGAAAGCTGGGGAGGGACTGTTTACAAGGGCATAGAGTGATAGGATGGGGGCAATGGTTTTAAACTAAAAAAGGGTAGATTTAGATTAGGCATTAGGAAGAAGTTCTTTGCTATGATGGTGGTGGAACACTGGAACAGGTTGCCCAGGAGGCCCATCCCTGGAGACGTTCAAGGCCAGGCTTGACGGGGCTCTGAGCAACCTGATCCAGTTAGAGATGTCCTTGGAAGGTCCCTTCCAACCCAAGACATTCTATGATTCTATACTTCCCATACAGCCTTAAACTAGTCCATCCATGGACCAGCATGGATGGAGTCGCAGGGGCAGAGGCTGCAGCTGCTGGCAGAAGCCAGAACCACATGAAAACTTCTCGAAGGTCTGCTGGGTCCAACCTGCAGTAGCCTTGACTGTGCCTCATGCCTCACCAAGCAAGATTAACAACTTCTTACCCCGACAGCTGCAGCAGAAGCACATGCACTTCCAGAGAATGTGATATTTGCATTAGAGAATGACAGCGGAAGATTACTTCATGTCACAACAACATTAGAGAAACCTGTCTGCTCCCGACTCCTTCCGCTCACCCGAGAGAGGATGTGTTATCAGCCTGAAGCCCCGGTTAAGTGATACTCCATCTTTGCTTGGATAGAAACTTGTCAGAACCTGACAACGTGCATTTAGCACTTGATTACATCACCCGCTGGTCATTAAGGAAACCACAGTCGCATCTTCCTGTTACAGCCTATCTGATTAAGTTATACGATACATCCTCCAGCATTATTCATGTCCATATACACTAGAAGCTAATTTCCTTTGCTGCGTGCCATCCGGTTTTTATTAATGGCTTCTCCAAAATGAACTTTTGGCGTTCTATTTTTCTCCTTCTTATACCTTCTCACAGTTCAGCTTGTTATCACAGGCATTTTCATTAATTTATCTGAAGAATATACCAGTATTTAGGTATCTTAATAAATTTTATTTCATACTGCATTATAAGTACATTTAGTCTGGGTTTAATTGCTGCTTCTTTTTTTGGGGGAGGCTGTTTAATTCACAAGTACTCATTCTGAACAAATTCAGCTTTGAACCATAAACGACTGATGCAACTTTTACAGCATCCTGCTGATATTAAAACGGGGAAGATCAGCCAACAGTTGAGACTGAGAACATGAATTCTGTCACTGCAATGTGCACAGGCTGTAGAAAAAAATACAAAGTGCGGTGTTTTCACTATGGCTGTAATAGTTTAAAAACATAAAACATACACAAAGATGAAAAACTGATATTTCAAATTAAATTAGTTATGTAATTATGCACCTGAAATACGATCAGAAACTTGAAACTGCATCTTCAGTTGCCAGAATTGCAGCATAGCACTAGAAGAGGGAGGACAAAAAAGCAAAATATTTCCTTTTCTTCCATTTGAATCCAATTCCTACCACAGGTGTGCCAGAACCAGGATCCCTGCCCAGAAGACTTTGGATTTCTAGCCTACTCATGGTAAAACCTTCATCCTAAAGGTTGAATCATCCCTGGTAAGGATTTGAGAAGAAAGTTTGACCAAAATTGACCATCCTCTTATCTCCAGCTTCTCTCTTCCTACAAAAATGGCAGAAATGAGCCTTCAGGAAAGGTCAAGAACATGGTAAAATATTCAAGAACTTGACAGAGAAGCTGATATTTTCTTTGCATTATGGGTAGAAGTGTACATGAGACCAAGGGAAACTCAGAAAGATCTTCAAAAAGCAACTTAATAAAAAGATTTAAAAAAGCTTTGAAGTGATTTAAGTCTTTCAGGATTATTTAAACATTGTCCTGGATCTGAGCATGACTCAATTTAGTCTTCCTTCCATAAATATGCATTTGTCTTTCTAACGGAGATCTTTATAATCCCTTCCCTATCCTGTTCTTTTGGCTAATTCCAGATGTATCAAATAGACCTACAAGTTCTGTTCCTAACTGCCACTAAAATCATATTTAAAATATGCTAAAATAATAATTACCATAAAAAACATATGAAGTTTATATTTTAACTTGCATATTGTTTTCTGACAATTTCACCAAGTCCTGCTACTCTATTTATTGACCTCTATAGGGTTAAAAAAATAATTTACATAACACGACAACAATGAACAATTACTGTAACAGAACTGTGACAGAATACAGTTCTTCAGCATTGAAAGTGTTCTGAACCTACTTCATCTCATTAGTGTTGAATTAATTAGACTTTATTTATTCATATGACATTAATGATTATATAGAGCCTATAATTGTCAAAGTTACAGAAATTTTTGGTGCACTTTGACAGTGGGGAGGAGTTCGGCAGCCTTGTAAGACAGAATAATGCAAAGTTTGACTTCTCACTTTAAAACATCATGCTAATTTTTATTCTCGCCCTGAACTTTTAGATTCATAAAAGCCTCAGCCTTATTTTTCCCCCTACAGTCATGGAACGGTTCAGTTTGAAGTATAAAAAGCACATCCATAATGAAAGGCTTCCATAAGAATTATGCGTTCTTCAACTGCGTGATTGCTGTATGATTCATTATGTTCAAAAGCAACAGCAGATATTACAAGGATACCATTTATTATATGATTACTATTATTGAATTCTCGGTATTTAATCTTTGCACATTTAGCGCTCTACTTTTTTATTTCGCTCCTTTCTAAAGAAATACTGCTCGCATGGTACAACAAAAAAAAAGGAAAAAGAAGAGGAGGAACAAGATTAATATTTCTTGGGAATGTGTGCTATTACTTTGATTTGTGAGCGCATATGAATAAAAAAAAAAATCTTCAGGTACGATAGTCTGTTGGGTATACATGCATTAGAATTTAACCTAAAGAAGGAAATTAAAAATAAAGTATGAGAATTAAATATGCTTTCATAAAGCCTTATTTTAGAAAGTCTATGTGAATTCTATTTTACACAATATAAAATACCTTTGTGAGACATTTAAATGCCCGCTATTTCCTGAGAGAAATAATATTATGATGCTCAAACAGAGAAAAACAAAGCAGAGTTTGATGTATTTGCAAGTCAGCACAGAACATCAGAAGCTTTCCCTGACTTGGACCTGAAAGACGGTAGACTTCGATAACCTGCAAAGCTCTGTTTTACAGCTGGGCACAAAACCAATGGTAGTGGAGATGTTTTAGGAAGGGATTAATAGACCAGTCTATTGCTAAAACCGAGAAGGGGGAAACCAGGAGTGATTCTGTTAGTCCAAGCGCCTCTGAACACAGCTGCAGAACTGCAAGGAGAAGTACCAGGGACACACTGGTTGTGTAGACCTGGAATTACATGCACAGGCTTATTACAGCCCCTGAGAACACACTTGCAAAGGTTCCAGGGGTGATGAGCTAATGTTCCTGGCCACGCAAGAGTCCTTCCTGGTTTTTATTTTTCTTTAATATTTGGAGGAATAGAAATGCAGAATAGATGTTCTCACTTCTACAGTATCCATCACAAAGCAAGACTACTAAATGTTATAAATCTGTCTTGAAATAATAAAACCAAACCTGCACAACCTAAAAACCTCCTTGGTTTTCTGGCAAGTCCTGCACACGACAAGCTGGTGAAGGGGACAACCCATTCCAATGTTCCCATAAACCTTCTAGGCAATGTCTCTCAGAGGTACCTTTAACCACATCACCATTCAGCAGCAAGGCTACATATACATATATATATATATAAAGGTAGGGAATATACATATACACACACACACAGAGAACTCTGATACATTCCTGAATTTTTTTAATGAAAACAAATAGCAATGTATCAAAATAAGGCAACTAAACTTCTTTTCCACTGCTTTGTCCTGACTTGAAGCAGAAAGATATGATCTCAGAAGTGTTTTTCAACTAAATATCTATCAAATAATTGCCATCTAATAATTTAAATATTTTACTTGGTTTTATTTTTTTCCTGGTTGGGTCGCATTCCAAAATGAGATTTCAATTTTTTTTAAGATTTTTTTTTCCCCCCAAACAATGTCGAACAGATTTTCACCCAAAACATAGCAAATAAGGGCTGAACTGTACAGCTCTTCAGCTTCAGAGGAAGAGACGGAGAAAAGGAGCAGCGGTACACAGAAGGTACTGTCTGATAAGATTTCTGGAGAAAGCTCTGGATTTGCCTCTCACAATAACGACAAAATTGAAAAGTCTCTACTGGAGGTTGTCTGGCGGAGTTCCTGTTAAAATAATTAACTCAGCACTGCTGGGATGGCATTGCTATTCATGTGTTGGGGCACCAGGAGACTTGGGCAGGCGTTCTTTAATTATTTATAATTTAAGCAAATAAATACAATTAAGTAATATGTATCTGCAGGAAATTCAAATTGAATCTCAGAGGTATATAAGATCACCTTTGCTTAAAGTTGATCTTTGCTTATAAACCAATGACTTAGATAAACTTTTAAAAGATCTGCTCATGTTTTGTTGAAGCTGAAAAGGCAAGTCATAACTTGGAAAATGTTATGACAACTTTTTGATCAGTATAAAATCCCCATTTTGTCAAGTCAGGCAAGTTCCACGACAAAGAGAGGACAAAGAAAATGAAGGAGAGATATCCAGATGTTGAGAATTCTAGAAGTTTGCATGAAGCATTTAAATAAACACAATTTCTTATTTCCCCTTTTCTGAGTTTTTGGGCATATCTTAGCACCAAGCTAAGAGATGACTTCACCCAGACTGAAATGCTTTCCACAAATATAATTATCACTGCAGAGAAGCAGAAATGTTCCAGTTGAAGAAGGATGGCTGTAACTACATTGCAAAAACCCGTAGCACAGAGAAGGTGGGGTGAGGTAGGGGTAATCTTTCACTGGTCAAGGGTGCTGGCACCTTCAAGTAATCTCAAAACCAAGCAATATTTTTTAAATGACAATTGAACTTCTTACATTATAACCTGACTCCAGGACGTGAAACTTTCTGAAGAGCATTAAGCATTGTGAGATCTAATTGTGGAAGTATTGCCAATTTTTAAGGTTTCTTCCAACACCTTTAGCTAAGCAAACAGGTAACGAGAGGTAAGAGTGTGGAGAGGGCAGAGGAAGCTCCTGAGAGCAGGGTGGGTTGTTTTCTGTTTGGTTTTTTTTTGTCTAGACTCCCCAGGCTAGCAGATGACACATCTGCAAGGAGATAAGACAGTTGGTTTTCAAACATTTTAACCTCATGAGGATCTAGGAAAGCTTTACACATCTATTTCCTAGTTACAGAACTCTTAGTTACCAAAACCCTGTGCTGAAATACTGATATACAGGGCCAGATCTTCAAACCCAGATCAGAACTAAAGACCGAAGAACCCACCAGCTGCCCTGATCCTGTGGCTGCTATACTAAACTGATGGAGCACAGGGACACGTCCCCATCCCCAGTCCAATTGAAACCACGTGCAACACATAGTACGATTCTCTGCAGCACACCATCGCCTTTACAACTTTTGAGGACCATTCTGTGACTGTATGAGATGAAGAAGGTACACTAATGGAGCTAAACCATTATTGTGTTGTGATTTTCTTGCACTATAGAAGTAGTATAAAAATGCAGTGCCAGTCTGTTCCTTCCGAGCTTCTCCATCTCCATTTCTACCTACATTTTCAGTGTTTTTCTCTACTATATACTTGATCTAGAGGCATTTGCTGATCAAATGTTTAAACTTTGGAAGATGTAACAGCAACACCCCAACTGGGCAAGTTCAGGGTTCTCAGCAGCACCCTCAGACTCAGCGGTCAAAGAGGAGGAGTTGTCAGCTCTGCTAGCCCGCTCCCATGTCATGTCCGCTCTCCTCCGGGGCAGATGTTCCAGCAGTAGTGCCTTCATGCCACTGCGTGAGACACAAATCTTTGTAAAAATGCTCTTTGATGTGTAACCAAGGGAGAGCACAGGTTCCAAGTTCAGCTAAGCGCATTGTAAACATGAGCAGCTTTAACTCCAGAAAGCAAACACAAGTGACAGCCTATAAGTCAAGGCATCCATTTGCAAGGGTTGCTGCAAGAAAAATACTTGTGGGACTTGGAAACCACAGACACTGGGGATTTTTCAAGTGAATACAGGAGCTCCTGAAAAGCAGCACTGCCCAAAGCTTTGCTGATACAGGACAAGTATTAACAATGTGCTTTGCAGTGCTAACTTACCAGCCCCAGAAATAAAGGAAAAAGGGGTGGGGGGAGGCAGGTGTTTTCTTTTCCTTTAATACCATTAAAGCCAACATTGAATTCCATCTTCTATTCACAGCATGCAGCCTGGACTTCTAGCATGAACAAATCCTCTCCTCAGAGCGTGCTGTCTTCCCCAGCCTTGGTACAAAGCCCCACGTCTGGCGATGCTGGATGCGTGCCCCTGGCTGCTCTTTATCCCATGCACCCCGGAAAGTAACTGCATCCTCCAGACCCAACTTGGTCAACCTGGGTGAGCAAATGGGTGTACGTTGTGGAAGCCACTTAAGTCTATCAAAATCTTCTAAGTAGATCAGTATCTTGCAAATAAATTAATGGGCACATGATCTAGGAGACAGCACACAGTCTTTTTTTACCTAATTAAAAAAACTCCTCCCTTGAGCAAGTGTTTAGTCACTGAATTTTGTGGGTCCTTCTCTTTCAAGTTTTCAAAGACAGTTTTGAACTCAGTTTATGAAGGATTAATGCATAGTTTGAAGCCCAACCAAGACTTTCTAGGTCCGTGGTGAGAACGGCAGCATAGAGCAATCACTGTTACTGTTGATTTTAAATGCCTCATTTACTCCCTCCACATGAAGAGCTATTAAGTAAAACTACGCTTAAATAATGGCTTAAGAGTAAAGATGTCAAGAATTCTCCTTTTGCAGAGAGACTGTTGCTTGTACACTGTCCCATAAGCAACCACTTCATACAACTGGATCTGCCAATACAGTCTGTGTATTAGTAAATATATAAAATAGAATAAAACCGCACCACGGGTTTGGTTTTTTTTTGCCTGCTCACAGTCTAACCGGTCTTATAAGCCTTAAGCACAGCAACAAATTCTTCTCTTCATCTTGGCAACAGCCTTTCCTCTGTACTTGCCGACTGTTGCACGGTCTCCCCGTGATTTTAAAGGTTAGACAACTGCGGTTCTTTCAATCACCGTTCTGGCTCACTCTTCTCTGGACACCAACCGATAAATCTATATCCTCCGTGAAGGAAAATCATTGTATTTTTACACGGGATCACTTCATGCGTTTTTGCAGTCTCCGCTGTTTATAGAGCCTAATAAGGTATTTACCCTTCACTCAGCAGCGTGACGCTGTTGACTCGGGATCTGCCTGGAGAGCAGGATTGCAGCTCTGTCCCTTCACCGACGCACGGGCTGCTGCCTGACCTGGCCACAGCTCACAGCAAGTCTAAGCAGAAGATTGCAAGCTCTAGACCTATGGCAATATTTTCTCAGGGGTTTGGTTTTTCAATTCAATCTCTGACAGAAGAAAGGGCAATTTTGTGCCAACAGAGAAGGAAGAGAAGACAGAATCAGGGAAAACCAGAGTGATAGATAAGCAGGCCCCTGATAACTCTTAGTTTTCCAGTCAGTTAATTCTTTTCCATCTGAAACAACTCCTTTAAGGCGCTGTCTGCACAAGCGATAGTGTCTCTGGATGGGCAGCACTCACAGGTGATCACGTCCAACTGCAGAATCATACATGCAACTGCAACAGGGAACGCAAAATGACGAATAAATTAAACTTTATGTTGGGAAGAAATCCAGTGGAAAATTTATCACCATACAGATTTTTATTTATGCAAATCCACACTTAGAGAAAGAGCACAAAGAAAGGAGAAGGTGCCCTCAAGGTGGCATCAGCTGTCAGTGGGAATTATGTGATTTATAGGAGGTTTCATAGCTGGGGCAGGTGGCACAAAGATATTTATAGCCATCCTCCCAGCCGAACAGGTGTGCTTTGTGAATAAAGTTAATTTCACACAGTATCATTAGGCAGATTTGCACAGGTAGGGCCATGATTCATCAGATCACTTTTTCTATGATTATATGTATTTAAATACCTGAATCAGGTTACTACAGAGTCTGCAATCAATGGCAACTCTGTCATTGCTTTCAATGGGTAAGAATTTCACATTTTTGCTTCTGAGAATATTGGGTCAATACACAGATGCATCTGTTCAAACTTTGGTCTTGAAAGAATAAGCTTTTAAAATTTTGATTCTGGTATTTTTATTCATCACATGCAACTACTAAATTAAATGTTAGGCACACGATTAGACAGAGTTCACTTCTATAAGCAAACGGGTTAATTTATCCTTTTCAAGACAATATTTAAACTTCGATCTGGGAGTAAGCAAGGTATTTTTAGCAGTTCAGAACACCTACGGGAGCTTGGAATTTGCTTTCTAGCATCGTTGTGGTTGGTGACCTGCATGCTGGTTCTGTTCCTACCTGTGTTTGTAACTTTTCACACAGACTGCCTGGATCTCAGGAAGAGCTGCTCCAAAGATGGATGAATCTGAAGATAGATTTGGTGACTGCTTCGGGTCACACAGGAAAAAAAACAACCAACTGAGCAAAAAAAACAAAACTAAAAGCACTTTGGTTGCCACGCTGCTGTAGCCACGTATTTTTAGGAACCAAGAGGATTAAGTAATAAGCACTATAGAGTACTTTTTGTCCTTGTAAGCTCATCTGATTTGCAAAAAAACCCCAGTTGTCCTAAGCAGGCATACTGATAACCCTGACATGTTAGAATTAATATTCTGAAGATTTTAATAATAATTTCCAATTTATTAATAATGTTAATCTTTGAATACTCCTGTAGAGTTTCCTCCAACTTTTCTCATGTGAACAACAAAGAAAAAGCCATCTTTTCCCCTAAATATTTCCATCTCCTCACTCATCAGAATGACCTTAAAGCAGTCCTGACAGTTCATCTCCTTTCTCTTCCATGCACAGAAAGCTGATACTACAAGTACCTTCTCAACACACGGCCCCTCTGAAATTATTCTGACTTCTGACAGATTGCACAAGACACAGAAGCCAGAAAACTTACACCTATAAGCCACTGTACTAATATATTTCTCACAAAGGCAAGTGTAGATGTTTTACACAGAAGTAAAGCTAGATCTGAGGCTTTACCACCATTACTTCATTACAACAGAACTCATGAAACGCAAAACCTCCGCTGACTGATACGACCCAGTTCTCTGGGAGGACACCAGTCTACTCTTCAGTTGTGCAGTTCATACTGCGAAAACAGATTCTTGCTACAGCAGAGTCTCTCAAAAGGGTTTAGGAGGGAGTTAAATTAATTTCCTGATCTATAAAAAAAGAGAAAAGTCATACAGTTAATGCAAGAGCCACAAAACAACCTCAGTCTCTCAAGCGTAGATATGGGTTCCTGCGCCACAAAGTTCCCAATTTCATTAATTCCACTGGAAGGACTAAATAAAACTCCACTAGTGATCAGAAGTGATCTCCCTGTATTATTTCTGCATCTTCTGTTCTACTTATATATATATAAAAATATACAGATTACCTCTAGTTTGTAAAACTTTCAGAAGACTTTATGATTTCAATAGTATCTTGCATTAATAAAATTATTCAAGGGGATAACAGATGGAATTTCTTGTTACTTAAAAGCAAGGCAATGCATACTGGATGACATTATGAATTCCTTCCTGAATCTAGCAGACAGAAGAAATAATAATTTAAAATGAAAAAAAGAAAAAAATCATGAGAAAAAAAATCAACAGAGAAGGTATGAAAAAACTGGCTTTTTCAGGAAAATCTCCCTCGTAGGATAGTAATTAACAAGTATTTTCCAGGCCAGCAATCATGAAGCTCACATTCAGATTTCCCCAAAGAAAAAATGTGTTTTACTTTCTAAAATCTGCTGTTTTCTTTTATAAACTATTCAAGGGAGTTACCGAGGGCAAACGAGGGTAAGGCGTCTCTACCTTCATGCACTTCCTTTCTGTGATGATCGATGTGATAGTAACACAGAATTGTAGCAATAAATGCAATTCTGTTAATGCAAAAATGTGATTGCCAACAATCATTTCACACGTACAACCTCCTACTTTTATTCTGTTTTTGTCACGAGCTTTAGTGCCAGATTTTTCTCTTCCTTCCATTACACATTCTTACAATTTTTTTCTTGCCCAGTCCCAAAATATCCCTTCTGCTTTCAATAATAAACAGCAGTAAATCCAGCAGATTGGAACTAGAGGCCTGCTCACCTTTCATGTTTTCCCTTTTTTGTCTACTTATTCTCATTTTTAATTATATCAGTACTGAGAATTACCAAGTGTGTCTTAAAAATCCACCTGAACCTTTCCTTAGTCTCTCGTAGAGCATCTGATTTCGTATTTCCTACACACTAAGATGTCGATAGCTAAGAAACCTCCCAAGACACAACATAATTTTCTTTTTTTTTAACTCAATAATTCCCCTGACAGAGAGATACTTTTAAGACTACTTCTGAAGATACTCTCAGTTTTTCTGCTAAATCAAATTTCTAAAGATGAGGAGATATACCTCTAAAACATGTAAAACTTGGACAGCTCGGATATAGCTAAGATGGAAAAAGGTTAGGTCATTTTTAAAAAGTAAATTACAGTAAATGCATAAAACAAGTAATAATGCTTCCAGAGTTTTTGTTCAGGAGCATGTCTCCTTTATCCAAATGAGGGCATGAAATCAAACTCCTGAGGTTTTTTTTACTATTATTTTTTAGTTTTGCTTAATTTTGTTGTATTTATATCAGCAGAGCAACACAACTGAAAATGTCATTCTTCTGAAATCACTTCAAATCATATCCCACATGCATTCTCACTAATTTTTATGTGCTTGATCACATCTGTATGAGCCGGTTTTTGTTTTAAATTGATGGCAGATTTCGACACGCAACACGCATTCCAGATGCACCTAGAACGTGACAATTTCAGGAGGCGTTGGGTTTACAGAACAGGACAGCCAAAGTGGTTTTTCACTATGCAGTGTGAGTGGACTGAAAAAATTTCATCCAAAGCCTTTTAGCTATTATCATCAAAAGGCAGCTTTTGCAAGTGAAAAATTGCTTTCGTCTATTGAAACCCTATTTTTTACTCACTTGGCAGATGAAGGTCAAAGTTGAAATATATCTTGCTGTGTAACGAAGACATAAAAATGTGAAGTCATAAAAGAGAAAGCGATTACAAGCCTTGTAGCAGATGCCCTGTTTACTCTGCAGATTGCATTACATCATGTAAAGCTGAGCTATGATATGTGCCATTGCTACCTACAGCAGCTAATTTTGACATCTCCCGGGAAACCACATCTTCAAAAACATTGAATTTATGAGCTGCAGGAGATGGGAGCCCCATTGCTACCTCCTAAATACCCTTCCAGAAGGCAGAGCAGAGTGATAGGTGCTATGAACAGCATTACACCATGGGCAGATCAGTATGGTCTTGATGCTGTGGCAGACTATGAGAAAAGCTTTGAAGAATTTCTTCATTCTTTCCAAAGCACAAGACAGTGTGGGCCACTATTTTGATCCCCTGAACCTATTCATAGGCTTGGGAGACTTGTTTAGGGCTTGGCTTAAGTCATAACATGACCTCCTTCTCTAAAACTAATCTTATTACAGAATGGAAATCCAAAATAATGTCTTTTAATCCAAAAACTGGTGGGAGCAGGGATACTGCACAGCCCTTTGGTCCTCTCATCTAAGGAGGAATGCTGCTTCAAGAAAGTCTGGTTGAAACTTATTTTTTAATCACTCTTGAAGGCCTTGGAAAGTTGTTCCAGCTCTTGAAGTTGGAAAATTAACACCACCACATCCATGGGAATCCCTTTCATTCCCACATGCATAAGAATTCAGTGGCACACAACTTCCCTCTACAGAAACCACGCCGATTCTTTCCCAAGAGACTATTTACGCGCATTCTCAAAGATGCCATTATTCTATATTTTACCTTGCTAGCAGAACCAGACTCAGCCCACAGATCCCTTTTTGTGAGAGGAGGTGACAGGGAATTACGCTCACAGCCTGCCAGTCCTCCAGCATCGTGGCTGTTTGTAGAAGCGCAGGCCAGCTACTCTGCCACCTCAGATTTGAGCATCTCTCGGGGGAACGCCACCTGACCGGGTGACCTGCTGACAGCTGATCCATCTCTCTGGTCCCACGCCTTCTGCGTATTTACACAAACGCATCTAGTTCATCTGACCCCTACCTTATTTTCTAGGAGAAATGGCTCAGGTGTGGAAACCTCCTCCACGTCTCCTACAAAGAGTAATGAAAGGAATTAACTGAACCTCTCTGCTACGGCTTTATAATTCCCGAGCCCTTCCTTACAGTTTGGTCATTAAGTGGTACCACTTATGCCCTACCCGACTTCCTGCTTTTGATTTAAGAACCTTTGACTAGAAGCTTGAGCACCTCTTATAAGGTGCTCTTCAAATTTTTAGTACTCTATTTCCTGTCTACATTTGACCTGCTGTGATTTATGGGCTTTCTAGCTCTTATTTGGACAAGCTTTGTACTTTTTAAAGGAATTTTTTAAGCCTTCCCCTATGATAGTCTCCTTGCAGTCATGCTCCCATGATCTTTAATGGCTTTTTTGCTTTGCTTTCTTTCTTTTTTTTTCATGTGGTGGTTTACCTGGGCTTCTGATACAACATTTTTGAACACTGCAGGCTATTTGCAGGCATCTGGCTATTTCAGACTACTAGTATATTTTATTATTTGCTTAAAAAAAAAAAGTTACGCTTCTTTAAGTATTTGCATACTGGATTAATTCAGCTTGCTCTGTCCCACTACAACATGAAACTTCATTTTATTGTGAATACTGCTATGGAGGGGTCTCCCTTGAACTCACCTTGAAGTAGGCCTTGTGTATTGCTCAAGATAAAATTCAGTTTTGGGTTTTTTTTGTTTGGTTTTGGTTTTTTTGAGGTCTTAACACCACCATTTAGTCCTTTACAGTGTCCAAAAATTTTATCTCTGCAGCTCATCCTGATGAAACATTGACCCAGTCTGTACATGTGTAGCTAAAATCTGTTGCTTTTACCAAGTATCCTAAACGTACAACTTTTGATTTCCTTCCTATTCCTTGATTAGTACAATCCTGGTTATCTGTATTACTTTATTTTTATTATTTGAGCGGGCTGAAATCCTGTGCAAGGTATTTGGGGTACTCCCGCTCCTGCCATATTTGCAGCGTCACACTTTTCACGCTGTGACACTGTCCTGCCTGTACATCTTCTCTCAGCCCTGCAAAACTGGTAGCCTGGCGACTCCACGCCATTGATCACTATCCCACTGATCACCCCCCTACTGCATCCGAGACACCTCTCATACCCGGCTGTCATCTGACACCCAGCACTCCTGCTCGCTCTCTCACTTTGTAGGCTTCCAACACCAGCACAGAAGCACTTGCTGGTTCCACCCTTCCACTGCTGTTTCATAAAACACGTGCCAGTGAACTGAGGGACCTTCCCTGTTACTGGTACTTTAATTTTTTCTCCCCATTTCCCACATACTCCATCCCCCCTTCTTGACCTTTTCGGAATCAAACTGAGTGCTATGTCCATCCTGGAGGTTTTATCAGCAAAAGCTACGTTCTCCTCCCTCCACGTTGGTTCCCTGCACCTTGGTTTCCTCGGTTTCTTGGTAAAAGTGTTCATCTATGAATTGACCTCTAGAACATCCCTCCCAGAAAAACACTTTTACCAACACAGCAGTCACCAGCTCTCCCTACACCTCTCAGTAAGTTCTGTAGGGCCTGCTACCTTTACACTTTCCAGTTAGCCTCCGGCCCCCTCAGATGTTGGTTAAGCATCAAGCCTACCACCAGCACCAGCTCCTGTCCATGTATGAGGAGCCACCTCCGAGGGGACCCTCACTCTTGTCTCCACAGGTCACAAACTGGTTTCCCATACTCATGGGAGGAGGAAAGACGCTACAAGCCTTGCAGCTGTAGATTGGCTACTAGTGTACCTGCTCAGCGTGGAGTCTGGTACTGTGGTGCACATCTGAGAAGAGAGGAGTGTCAGGACCATGGATCAGCTGGTGTTGGAGCAGCCAAGAAAACCACCCTCCCTCAGCAGGAGCTAAAGAGGCACCAGCCAAAGCAGAGAATGCAGCAGAGATGCCTGATTTCCACTGCAATAAAGTCAGAGTACGGCACTGAATGGAGCACTATGGTTTGCTTTTATGCTTGGGTATTTAAGGCAAATTTTTAGGACCAGATTCTTTCACTCAATGCCTTCCGTTTAGGGCTTATTTAAGATTAATCATCATCTTTGCCTTTCTGCAACAGCACGGCATTTTTTACTCACATTTTTCATCACATGCCGTAACCCAGAATCTGAGTATCTTTTTATGATTATTTCATCGCCTTAAAAACTGTAAGAGAAATGACATGCACTACACATAAACGAACAACATTAGCATTTACTTTCAAATATGCCACTGACAGCCAAAGTAATATTTTCATCTTCTCCCATTTTTTTTTTTTCTCCAGACTCTTACTCCATACTTGTATAACTATTAGAACTTAAAAATAAACTTCATGCATCATCTGCAGGCTTACCAGCTTTGCCAGCACTTCAGCTACTTTCCCCATCGCTCTTCCTGCATCTTGTATTTCAATCATCATTATACAGGCTTTGTTGATTCAATATTGTCTTTTATGCGCTATGTTTGTAAAGCCTTATTAAAGTTTAATGAAGACATGAAATTGGATAATATTTGCATGTAAAATAAATCTGTACTCTAAGCAATGCAAAGTATCTATAATCATCAAAACAAATCATTCAGCGCAAGAGACAATGAAAAGAGAATTGAAACCAGGGAAGGAGAATTTATACAGAATCCCTTCGTGGAAATCAACTACCAAAGGTTCACTAGCCACATTAATTTAACATACAAAGTTTTATTTATGGAATAGAATGGCCATTTCTATCATCTATTTGTTATTACCTTAAAAAACCCTGAGATCTGTACCATTCAAATGCAGAAAGTGCTTGTCAATTTTATTTCTAATAATGCAATGGCAGAATATATCAGTAGCGGATAAACTATGACGTACGTGGGTAGGTGGCTGATGGAAGACCCTTCAGAGAAATGCTACCCATATTATGGCATAACGGGGAGGAAAGAATTAAAAAAACAAAAGAAAACAGAGATGAAGGTGTGTATTCTTTCCTCCTGCTCTATCTGCATGCGATCTAAGCAATTTAAGGCATAATGTATTCAAAGATCAAAGTTGTCCTAGTTCAAGTCTCTCTGCTGGCAGGGATGATTTTACACTAGCAAATTATTTTACTGGTTTTGTAGCAATCCCCAGGAAATGTTTTTACATTCTCTCAGTGTAGCAGGAGGATTAACCAAAGACCAAGGAAACACTTGGGCTGAGTCAAAGCTCGACCAGAAGTCTGCTTCTCCTTGAACATGGGCAAAAGAGCACTTGTTGCTCTTAACCACCGAAACGGTACTTCTGGTTGCAAAGGAGAAGACAACGTGTCCCCTGGGAAGTGCCGCCAGAATTGAGCCAATGCTCCAAAATATTACTTGGATTTTAAAATACATTTGCTTTGACTTCAGTTTTGCACCTCTTTTGTGTTTGCTTTTGGCATGTTCTAGTAAACTAATTACTAGCAGAAATGTTTGCTGAAGCTGGGGATTTTAAGCAAATACTACAAAATATTTACTGAAAGTGCCCTTTGCATTTACAGTTGTGGTAATAGCCAGCGGCAATCTGATTCTTGAGGTTAATTTAGACCTGTCAATGGAGAAGAAAACAGCAGGTAACGCACATCTTTAAATACCCGCTATTAAAATCAGCAAGAATCCATTCACGAGACATATCAAGAAGGGGGAATTATATTCATCTCCTTGAAACTGTACGACTTTGGGAATATACAGTTATTAAGAAACAGCAGAAAGGCTCCCTCCAGAAAAACATTCAGAGTTGTAAGGAAATGGTTGGAAAATAATAAAACCATTTCTCAGGTATTATTATCAATTATTTCTCAGGGAAAGAATGTCAGAAATTTGAAATACTGAAGGACGTTTAGCTGAGAAGTTCAGCAAACAGAGAAAGCGTTCTGCTGTGTCTGTGTGCAAGGGCATGTAACACTACAGAAAATCCACAATGCGTATAATGAACCTTCTTTGGACTATATATAAGATTATTTCTACTTTTCAAGCTATGGCACTTCAGTTTTTGGCTTCCCTTGTCTCAAGCTATTTTATGACTCTAAATGAAAATTTAAATTTTTATTGGGATGGCTACACAAGCAAAAAATTAAACTCTCTTCATCTTTGCTGAATAAGCCTCAGGGGAACTCTTCAAAATCTTACGGATTTCTGTCTACCAAAAGGTTGTGACAAACAACACTGCAAACAGAGTAACTGAAAAAGTAATAAAGATAATTCAAACACACGGCCGTACTTCACAAAGACATCTTCAACGTTTTCAGGTTTTGAATATTGGAAAAAAGATAGCTACAGATTCCCATTTAAAAAACAAAAAAAATAGTCTATACTTCCACTGGTTTTTAAGCACACGAGAAAACATTTAAGCATTTCATTTTTATACGGTACAAAGTGTATCCTATTGAAAACAGCATGAAGGGCTGAAGGAGTAGAGACTATTCTTATTAAGCTCCTAGTTTGCAGCAAAGACACATCTCCCTTTGTGCAAATGTTAGCAGGGGAAGGACAGATTTGGGCAGGATGAGGCCCACGCAGCTTTGGCCATCTCCGGGCGCGTTGCTGGTAGCCCTGCCAACGTGTGCTTCCCAGAGACAGGCTCCACACGTGAGGCTGGACCTCGTTCCTCACCAGCCAGCCCTGGCACTCCTGTCAGGACTCCAGAGCAAGCTGTGCCCTGGTCACGCTTCCTCTGCGTAGGAAGAATCTGATTGCATCCTCTGAACGCAGGGAATTTTACTGGGCTCCTAAGATCCAGCAATCATTTTCAATACTTACAATCGTAGTATTGCTATTTTTCTATATTGCAAAATGTATGGGGGAAAACGATGGTTCAGTCTCTGTATTTCGTATCATTTCCATTAGTCATACTACACGTATTTCATAGCTTCTTCCATAGAATTATTTTTAAAAATACCTTATTAATAGGAAATTACTTCTCCATTTCCTGTGATATGTTAGTCCTAAAAAGAAATTTAAAGAGTAATAATTCATCTAAAACCAATTTATCAAATGAAACAAGGTCTCGTGCTGTGCTCTTGAATGACACAGCAAGGGAGAGACCTGGGAAGATTGAAACCTATTATGGGAACCTGTGACCCACATCCAAATGGGTGGAGACTTCATCTTTTGCAGAGAAATGTCTCACTTATAAGGAAGAAAATATTTATAAATATAACCATTTTGGGTCATATACGTTTTCATTCATGACTATTGAGATTTCTGCTTACAGCTTTAGGAAAACGACAGTGAGGAGGCACATGTCGTCATGGAAAACAATTATAAAGCTTACTTTGGAATAAAGAGGATGATATAGGTAACAAGGGCACAGGTCTTCCATCACATTTTTGCAAAACAGGACAGCCGAGCTCAAATAAAAAAAAAAAAAATACATCTTGTGACAACAAACTAAAACAGAATGCTAAATCATAGTAAATCAATGTAGAAATTACAATATAAAGACAAACAACTTCCCAGCTTATTGAATATTTAAAATGAACATCCTCAAGTATTGACATATTTCTTATATATAGCTAACTTGTCACAGGCTTTTCTTGGCAACATATGGAAAGTTTTTCTTCCTGCTAAAATTGAAGTGGCCGCCACAAGAGGAGAGAACAGAGGATCGCAGTGTGGTCCGCTCCGGAAGAGCGACTGAGCAAGATAATTCACGAAGAGATATGAAGGAAATTAATAACTCTCTGGAGCAAGCCTTGCTGGGAGATGCAGTCAACTGCACACAAGGAAGATGGAGGAATATAAAAATTAGCTCCAATATATTTAAAGTATTCCTTACTGCCAGAAAAATATTGACAAGTTTTGAGAGTGGTCAGGACTTCAAAGCCTGGACAACACCAATTCCTCCTGAGTGTATGCTCAAGTTAGAAGAGATACCAGTCACTAGTTCTGAGTACTAAGAGTTCACCCATATAACAGGGTCTTGAGTACAGTTTCCCTTAGGTGAGTGCAGAATTTTCCTTTTGGAGTTTTCTCCAATTCCATTTAATCCTTAATATCTAATAAAAAAATGCTTTGAGGGCACAGGAGTATAACTGTAACATACAGTAGTATTTGACTAAGACACTGTATTTTGCCTTAACAAGGAATAAAACTAATTCTTAGCAAAAAAAAAGGAGGAACAAACCCAAGCAAAAAAACTCTAAAATCTGAAGATTTTTATTAACTTTAAAAAAAAAAAAAAACAGAATTATACAAATCAAAGATATAGATTAAAAAGTCCTACAAATGAAAAGGCTGAATGTTAACTGTAATAATCACAGAATTCTTAATGTGCAAATGCATGTGTAAATAATAGGAAATTTAAAAAACATAGTAAAGATGGGAAAAAAAACATAGACTTTAAGAGAGTAGCTGGAGTACATAATAAAGTGATGACAATGAAGAAAAACATCACATCTTCAAGTCCTCCAAAACAAGATGCTACTACAGGTTGTTTTACATAATTTTTAATTACAACAAGACGCTCTAGAGTTTGCTTGGAGATGTTCTAAGCACCACATGAACTACCATAGCTCCCAGGAGCCTCCAGCGGGCCATGAATTCCGTGGTGCTTTACATCATGCCACTGCCAACAGACCATTTCCTGTCATTCCAGTAATAAATCATTATTGTTAAGGACTTAAACCAAAGATAGGTCACAGGTACGTTCCCAATTCTACTCTAATTTACCTGAGTGTAGTCAGATATGATCTCAGAGGATGTATAAAACCATGAAAAGAAAAGATGAGCCTGTATTCCGCAACAGAAAACTGCATACAGCAGCAGAGCGCCAGGTTAAAGTAACAATATCCTGATGATGCAAAAGAGAAATTTAACAGTTTGAAAATAAAATTACCTACATTAACAAATAATAATAATAAAAAAATCTTCTACGCCCTGGTTGCAATTTTGGACACACTTTTCTCTTTAAATACCCCAAAACCCCAGCAGCGTGGATAATCTATTACCATTGGAGGGCAGCCACAGCTTTAGCACAGAGAAACCCTTCTGTTCTCATTGGCCCCTTTTTTTGTTTTTCATTTTTCAAAGTGGATTCACATCTGCATGAAAAGTACTTTCTACACCACTTGTATCTGGTTTGTCTTGTTCATATACTACAAAATTCATCATAGTAAGACCTCCCTCTGTGTCAAAACTCTCTGCAGTTATCAGACCTTGTAAATCTTCTATGTTCAGTTACTTTTCCTCATAGACTTTCTAGAAGCTAAAGACCTACAGTACTGTATTTTAAAATACAGTAAAATAATTTTGAAATTCCAGCATTTACCTGTACCTCTCAGCTTAAATCCCTTGATTCCAACAGCACTGTAAAGCAAATAACTTCACTAGGAAGAAATGCATTGCACCCACTGAAATTTTTAATGTGAATAACAACATTCATTTATATGATATTATTCATCAGAAACGGAGCACTTTTTCCCCCTATTGTTAGAAACACAGATTCACAAATACTCGTAAAGAAAAAAGGTATCAGAGACAGGTCAATCAGCTCAGAGATTCTACCTGTGAGATTACATCTGTATGTTGCGAATACAAAAGAAAACTACCAATAAATAGTAAGGAAATGAAAACGCCCCACTAGAAGATGAAATTATGGAAATATTTTTTGGTCAGTGGGAAAGGGAGGGCACTCACGTTGTCTGACTATGCAGCCAACAGCTATCTGAGCAACTGCATAGGGCCATCTCAGTATCAGAGATACTTCTCCAAAGTCAGTTCAAAGTACAGAATTTACCAGCACTTAACTTCTTTTCCCCTCATAATTTAGGCTGATTGCTGGAAGGCAATTTAAAATAAGTTATGTGTACTTTTAATTACACAAGACTCCCTACTACTCCATTTTTTTCCTGGCCACAGCACGAGTAAAATGTGCATCTACACAAGAAAAGTCTTTCCAAGGATTCATTTTTCACTTCCTCTAATAGGAACATATACATAAAAATAATAATAAAAAGGGCAACAAAACAAAATACTACAAAGATGATACAATTAGCACCTTGGGGACAGGAGAAAGAATGAGCCAGACAAGACAGATGTGAGTTGCATCACTTAGTGTCTTGCTGTCAGGCTCCCGGGTACTAAAATGGTGAAAGAAGCCTAGGAGAATATGACGGAAGGTAAAGGAAAGAAGACATGAACCTCTGATTGATGGTTAGCTAAAACACTAAACTCAGACTTCAGAAAGAACAAAGAATATTTAATTCTTCATTAAAACAGTGCTGAAAGAACAGTGTCAAAATCAATTCACAGTTAGCATTTTAGCTAATTACAGTCACACATTTAAAATTGCTACAACTGTGGGGGGAAAAAAAAAACCCTGAGATTAAATTTGTGTAGGGAGGCATGGCAGTTAAACAGTGATTATCAAGGAAAATTACGTGGCTTCTGGGAAGTACTGAAAGCATTGATCCCAAATAACTTGCCATTCATTTGTAAAAGACTATGCACGTTTTATAGTTCCATGGAGTATTACTTTGTCTTCAGCGAGGGAAGAGGTACAGCCCTTAACGTACCACAGAGAGACCCGCGTATCCTGCTCTAATAGCTTAGATGAACACGACACAAGCTTGAGCTTTTCCTACATTGGATTACTCGTTTATGCAAGATTACATCACGATTCTTATTACTTCTATGGAGACAAGTGAAATCCTGTTTTCCTGGCTGTGCCTACACAGGCAGACAGGGCAGGACAGTAGGAACAGAACCACAGAGAAATAAACCTCAGTGCTAAGAACTTAATAGTGACATGGCACGCATTTTGTGAGATTTTACTTCAAATTCTCTACTCGATCCAACTGGCTGAATGGTTATTAGGGGCTGGATGCAGGAGATGGACTCCGGCAACATTTCTCTCACTCTGAACCCATTTGCAGTTCAGTGTGAGTCAGAAGCAAGTCTTACAATCGCCGCCTCCTCCGCTGCTTCACTTCACCTTGCAAATGGCCATGGGACATCCAGAGTGGATTCCTATCAAGTTAACCTTATCAAACCCACTGATGAGCCCCAAACACCAACAGATATTCAGTCTACAGGAGCAGATAAGAGTTAATGACTGAAACATGTAGTTAAGCTAGATCCTTTGTTCTAGCTTCCATGTAAGCCACTCTATGATCCTCACTACCAACTGTCCTGCTAAGAACATCTAATGCTCCTGCTGGGCCATGCTACTCGGTTAATATGGTCAGTCAACATGCTTGCTTCAAGGCTTGTACTGCTTTCTCTAAATGGCACTAGTTAGAAAAGAAAAGCCGAAATTAAGAGGAATAAAAACTAAACTGCAGCAGGCATCAAGCAAGCCTTACTGTTTCTGGATGAAAAGCTGTTTCTGCAGATTACATCCACTCTGACGTTTAAAACAATGCTATGCAACACGCAAGAAAGACACAGCCTAGGGAGAAGATTGTTGACATGATTAGCAACTTTAAAAAACAACACAAAACAAAACTTCTGTAGTTGATGACTTCTGGGGTAGAAAGTAGACATTTGTCAGCTACGCTGCTTAATTGTGGAACCAAGTTGATGGCTAAAGTTTTCAAGGGAAAATACAATTATCACCGACTCAAAAAGCAAATAAGTTCAGTTTTCCTCCCACCAAGTAGGCAATAGCTTCAAAGCTATATTTAGGCCTTAATAAAGCCATTTTCCAATCTGAATTTTACAGTGAAAAAAACCATGAATGGAGACCAACAGCACGCTGGCTTCTGTCAGAAACAGTGTGGCCAGCAGGACGAGGGAAGCGATCGGCCCGCTGTACCTGGGACTGCTGAGGGCACACCTTGAATACTGGGTTCAGGTTTGGACCTCTCACTCTAAGAAAGACATCGAGGTGCTGGGGCAGGGGTTGTCAAGCCCTGGAAGAGGCTGCCCAGGGGAGTGGCTGAGTTAGCATCCCTGGAGGTATTTAAAACATATGTAGATGTGATGCTGAGGGACATGATTTAGTGGTGGACTTGGCAGTGTTAGGTTTATGGTTGGACTCTGTCTTCAGGGTCTTTTCCAACCTAAACAATTCTATAATCCCATGAATGTCACCAAATAACCTGTGGAGCAAAAGGTCTTCCTTAGAGGACACAACAATGTCGTAATTACTATCTGCTACAATTCCTAAGCTGTATACAGTTTTCCAAGCTAAAATGATGACATAAAGACTAAAATCATTGACTATTAAGAATCAAGCCTTTCTAAAAATGTAAGATCTCACACGATCATCGAAGTTACCTACTACAATCCATCCATCCTAATTCTTCCTCTGCTCAGGTCTTCAAGAAAACGAATGGCCATTTGAGTATCCCCAAGAAGTATACTGATAAAATGAGTGTATGGATACAAATGAGCAGCTTTTGAGGCCAAAGCAAATTGTTATAAAGCACAAAAATCAATATATTTCAGGGTGGGTTTTTTTTTGCTATCCTTCATTTCTATTAATATCTTGATGCTGTTAAAATGATAATAAAGGACTACCTTTGCTAGCTGATAAAGTAGATGGCATGATATCCGTAGATCTCAAGGAATACCTGCTGGGAAGAATGAATCCTTCAGGGGAATGCTTTCCTTTTCAGTAAAATGCAGGAACAGAACCACTTAACTTTTGTTGTTTAAGGTTATTTTAGTTTTTTGTTTGGTTTTCTGTTTGTTTGTGGTCTGTTTTTGTGTTTGTGTTTTTTTTTCTTTTTTTTTTGCTTAGAGAGCTTTAAATGTCACTGGTTAATTTTTGGCAGACAGTGCAAGTACATTTTTAGTGATGTTCTGAAGTACTTAAGTGAAAATTTCAAACATCCATAATTCAGAAACCTCAATTCCCTAGATGTGCACTTCAGCACCAAAATATTTACCTCCATTGTTTTAAAATAACTTTTAAGCTTCAGGTTTTTATTAATCTATATTAAAAAGGGAAGATTGCACAAAAGCTGCTTTTTTTTTTAATTGACTTTGTAATTAGAAGAATATAGCATGCAGAATGAAGCAAGCTCATGGAAAGACTTCTCTGAGATTACGCAGTATCTTGCATTGTTCCTTATAAAACCTGGACAGTTTTATTTTCAAGATAAACGCTCCGGTTTTAGAAAAAAAGGATTCCACAGTTCCCAGTCCCCTGGCACCCTGCAACAATAACTGGACTGAGCAAATTAAGCTTGACCACCACTGAGCAAAGATGTGCAGCTTTTAATTAGCTAGCATGGGGGTGATGGCTACAGGCCTTCTGGATGGATCGTATTTGTTGTGCTACTCAACCTGTAGAATATCGAACAGTCTTGTGAAACAGAACAGGGTCTCAAATCACCTCACAATTAAGAGTCTTAGGGACTTCACAGTGAAAGTAAATAATCATCTGAAAGAGGAGAACCAGTGGACTCATCAAAATGCAAATAACAAATGAGAGGAAGGTACAAAAAAGGCAGTTCTGTTTCTGCAGTTCCTGAAACTGTACCAGATGGCCCAACGCTTGCCTTTCATTAACTAGTGTGCTGGGATAAAGCTGTGTTAATTAAATCACTAAACTACCACTAATTCTCTGTTATTTACTAATTCAACAAATTCAATTTTTTTTCTTTCGTTCAATACAGCAAATTCTAATTAAGTCTTGCAAAGTTGAAAGGATCAATAATTAAATAAAATAGATGAATAACGAGATGCGGTTGTCTGTTATAACATTAGCAACAAGACACAAGTTCAAGGAAGAACCTGGCTTACAGCAAAGGAACATTTTGCACTACGAAGACCCCACTGAACGGAATTCAAGCAAGAGCAAGAACTCCATTATTCTTGCGAGAGCATTAGCGTTGGCGGCATTTGTAATCGAGGCGTAGGCTGGTTACCACCGAGCTGTGCAGCTTTTCCCCAGGACAACCTCACAAACGGTACAGTCTTTTTAAAACCTGACCTTGTGGCCCCCCAGGTTGCGGTGCTTCAGCTTCCCTGTACCAGCCAGAGGTGAACACACAGCACTCCAAGCTGTAAAGAGCAGATCTCGCCTCTGCCCAGGTTCCCTTCACCACAGAGTAGAAGTCTTGTCAGGAAAGGAGCTAGAATGCCAGGTGGTCTTGTTACCCTCTCCTCCCATGTGGCCTTCTGGGGAAAACAGCCAGCTGAATAAGCCAGGATCAGCCACCAACTGTCCTAATTGTTCCCAGCAGGAGCAGCAATTCAGAGTCTTCTCTGAGCGCTTCCCTTCATTTCGCTCGCCACTTGCAACAAGCCATCCTGGGAGAGCAGAACATTATTTATTAGGAGCTGTTCCTTCACTCAGCCATGCTCAGTCAAGAAGTCTTTTCTTTGTTTAAAACCTGAGAACCAGCAGCACATCAGTTCACACAAGAATCAGCTCTGTTCTTCTCGTTGCAAGGGCTGCCGAGGAGGTACACCAGCACGGGGACAACAGAGACCCGGCCCAGCAGGCACACAAACCCCAGAGGGTACAGCTGGAGTAGAAGGAATCAGAAGGACTGTTCCTATTCCAGAAGGACTAATTCATGTTGCTTGAGGAGCAACGCAGCATAGCTTTGGGTCCACATTTAGGGCACATATTAGAAGTCCTCAAGCAAGCAAACAAAAACCTAGTTGGAGTGCCAGCCTACTTCATAGCATATAGAAACATCTCACAACAATATTTGCTAATTCATGATGAATACTGAGAAATTTTTCATCATTCTATACTTTTTCAAGGAAGAGAACTGCGCAGGAAATTACTTCAATGGAAAAGAAAGAAAAAAAACCAACATAATAAGAAGAATTCTAATGCTTACAACGGAGAGTGCTCGAGTTCCAGCTCCATCCATAACCAGCGTCCTTTCCCTCCACCTGCTATGCATGGGAAAACATCCCACCGCCACCTTTAAGATGTTAAGTAAAGAAGTCTACTTAAGAACTTCTTTTTCTAAAAGGCTGGAGTGTACTGGAGACTATTGAGTGGATGGTGGGAATAGCACCCAGGGTTAATGACCAATGTATCTCTAGAGAAGAGAGTACGAGCAGCACAGAGAATGGATAACTACTTCCTCAGGTAACAGCTGTGGTGCTAATACTCCTAGAACTTTGCCAAACAAAGCCTCCATCGAATATTCCTGCCAAAAGCTCAGCTGTGTGTAACCTGCCCAGCTTTTAATTCTTTCCATATTTGTATTTATGATTCTTAACTGGGTAGATTCTTGATACACTCATCTGTGAATTAAGCCAGTGCCAAGGAACTAGAACCTAAGCTTGTCCATTTGCATCCTAACAATATTAATATTATTTCCTAAGCAATGGTGAGATTCTAGATGTACTTGCTCAGTTTTGCCAGGATGGCTTTTTTAAATAAGGTATGCATGTATAGGACACATTAGCACCATTTTTCTTCTGAAGCATTAGTGCAAAGAAGTACAAGGACAAGCACCTAAATTATCATCAAATAATCATCTGAATAATCCCCTGAATTACGCAACTGGATTATTTCTTCAGATGGTTTCCCAAGCAATTGGTTCAACAACTTGTGTTGGCAGAGAAACCTCCAAGGCTCAGAGCCTGCTCCTGCAGCTGGGCACGCTGCTGAACCTGGGGTGTGCCCATCCCTCGGGTGAAGCGTGTGGCATTTCTTCCTCCATCCTTCCGAAACACTGCTTACAATTCTAAACCCAGGGGCGGACGGCAAAAGGACTCAAGACTAAACCACGGGTTAAATCTCTGATCTCACCCCTGCTGCCTTACATTGAGTTCTGACCGGTGACACTTTAGTTCAGCTTTTCCTCCAGAAAAATTACTAGCCTGGATGTGTTCCTCTCTTGGGAAGAACTTGTGGAAGGATGTGAAGTGTGTATAATCATGCTTTCTTCCAAATGTTTGTGATGCTCAAGCTGAGCTGTACCTCTATTAAAGAAGCTTAAGAAGGTCACAGTCTTCAAGGGATTATGCTCCACTGAATATTGAAGAGTAGGTCTAAAATATTCCTCAACTGTATCAATGCCTCAGAAGTTAAGCTTAAAACATTTCAAGACTGATTTTAAAAGCAGGATTTCTTTGTGGGTTGTTGGGTGGGGTTTTCTCTCCCGTTCATTATTTTCTTTGTGCAAGAAAGAGAGGACTGTATTTGATGTATTTATTTCTTATTACTGTTCTGGAGTTGAGATGCTCAAGAAGCCAGCTAAAGTGACTACAGAATATTTGCAACAAGTTCAGTCTTTGAGGAAAAGAAAGCATTTGTTCTTGTAGAAAAGAAAAAATAGGTAAAGGGAAAAATACTTCAGAAGGACAACAACATGCATTTGGCAAAGCACTTTACATTTCACGTAGAAAATACGGGGAAGAGGAAAATGAAAAAGTGACTGGAAGAGAAAGCTCACTCTTGTCTACATGTCCTCTCATTGGAGGAAAAACAAGCCACAGATATAATGAAACCAATCAAAAAAATAATCCAATTATCTTGAGAAAATAATTATATTGAATCTGGTATACTACGCACTTAAAATGCCATAATAAAAAATCCTCACACATTCCTGGATAAATTAAATGGTCATCATGTATCATAAAGTTGCTTTTTCAGTCTATCATGCTCACGCTTCTTTTCAACCTAAATTCCTTAGATTTACAGAAACTGGTCTGGACATCATTACGTTGTTCGTTATACTATTAAGGCAAACTTCCTATCAATCAAACCCAGCTTGAGAACATACAGAAATTATTTCTAAAACTATCCAAAGATCTTCTGAGTACTGGGGATGCACTTGTTTGATTAAAGTCCGTTATCAGGTATCATATTTAATTGGTGCAGAATTAGAGAATTCTGCTCTTCTTCCTTTGAAACACGTGGAAACACTTTGTCACAACTATCAACAGTGCTCTTCTAAAGCAAAAGTTACATTTTAACCCTAAATTGCTTCCTTCTTGAGCTTAGATAAAGCATTTAAGCTTGTTCATCTTTAGTGAAGAAGTAAAGGAATTAGAGGCCTAAAGTATTTAAATCATATAAATGTCTGAAACCTCCAGTTTATCACAGTCTGAAGGGCTGTAAAGCAATAATGAATCAATCTGCCTTCATCAGAAAGTACCTCACTCTATCAGCTTCGCATTTTCTCCTCTCTTTTTGCCATGTGATTTTTTGAAAGGAATAATTATGCTTTTGTACTATTATCAGAAAACTGCTAACATTTAAAACCTCATGGTATGTACTGCAGCCTGCACCAAGAACTCTACAGACACGAAGCACTGTGGGTACTCAAACTCTCCATGCATTCCACCCGTCTTTTAGAGATAGGAGTTTTCAATTAAAACCAACTTTTTCCTACCCTGTAACAATCTCAATTATCTTTGACCCTATATACTCAAACTTGCTATATTAGCTTTCTGCAATATCATTCTAATCAGATTATTTTAATCCATATGGCTGCAGTTGGCTCCTTCACCGATTTCTGAAAAGTGTAATTCTGAACTGTACGGTGACTTACTGATCGTGCCAAAGTATGAACGACAAAAGGATTCAGTCTGTCACGTGAAACGTTCTGTTTTACGTGCCTTGGTATTAGGTAATGTTATGGACGTGTAAATAATAGACATGTAAAACTCATTGGTACTATAGGAATAGTATGTTATATTCATTCAAAGTTTCAAATCTCTTAATGATAAATCTTACAATATTTAAATGCACTTAGCAGCAAGTAAAAATTCAAACCGAAGGGCTGAGCCCGTCATCCTTACCTTTTGCCTATGAAGTTACAATTCTCGTCCATAAACTCTTGCCTACCTTCAAATATTAAATGAAGGTCCTTCTATATATCTTTCTTTTTCATTTCATCAACTCCTTGGTTCTATTTACAGACCAATGAAGAAACTAAGTCTAGTTTGCATCCTCTGGCACCAGAATACAGGAATTCTGCCATGAGGAGGGGCAGGTGAGAAACAAACATTAAGAGCATTGTTCACAGTAAATTAAGATATTTACTTTGAGAAGAATCAATTTAAAGACTGATCCTCTCAAGCACAAAGACCAGGTACCTCAAGATACGCAACCCATCAGGGGACATACCCCGGGACAGAGACCATTCTGATATTTTCAAGACCTGAGCCGTGTTATTCTTTAGGTGAAGAATTATTACTTCCTTTCATGAAGGAAAACAGAGCTGAAAGAGGGGAAGTGAAACCTTCTTCCCTACTGTCTCTTGCACACGTTTGAAGGTGAAGCTACCATCAGTGGAAACCTTCTTTTCCTCTGGGGAAAAGAGCTTCTACTGAGCTGAAAAGTTCCAAGATAAACTTCACTTCTCATAAATTCTTCATTTGCCACATCTGTGTTGTCATTAAAAACCTACTATCCCTGAGAATTATTAAGTTCTTGCAAATGAAACAATGTCCCAGTCTCGTAAAACCACATCCATTGTGGAAAGACTATAATTTGGTAATTACAGTTGATCCAAAATTGTACTCTTCCTCCCACGCCTAGGTTTTTTTATAAGAATTAAAGAATAAATTTGTTTTTAGTGAGGTTTCACACAATAATATGTAATCACTAATTATATTTTCAGAGGAAAATGAAACACAATCTTGTGCTAGAAACATAGCTCTGCAAACCATTAATAGCAAAAAATAATAGCAGGTGTTAGGGGATAGATTGCTGAGTTCTTTTTCTTCCGGAAAGATATGATAGGACAGACATTTGAAAGTCTAATTCAAGTCTAAATCCAAAACTATAACCCAAAGAGTCTCCTTTTTGTTTCTAATTAAACGATGCCCTCGTGAACTCTACTGGTACAAAGAAACAGTTATTTTAACTCCAAAGCACTGATTTTAAGCAAAGAATGTATTGTTTGCATTTCTGCTTCGCAGGTGGAAGCAACCATTGAATTGTACTGCTGTTTGTAAACTGATTTTGTTGAAAGCAAGCTAGTGCTGCAAATATTTTAATCGCAGGTTGTAAAAGCAGAGGGGAAAAAAAAGCAAGCTTTATGGTGAATAAAGCAGCCTGTCATGCTATTGTGCCCTGAGGGTGAGCATAATGCTGGATGCTTTATCAAATAAAATAAAAACAGCTTGTACCTTTCTTACATTAATTGGTTCATGACTGAACTTTAATAAACCCACAAACTGTTTTTAAAAAGTTTCCTTCCAATTTTTAAGCTTGGTGTTTGTATTTAAATTTTCTCTAGTTAATGGCACTTCTGAGGAAATTCAGTGCAGTTACGGGGTTTTATTGTCATTCGGTGCTTTATTCTATTTCAAAGCATTTCAAGCTGGCGTATACATCCTTGCTCAAAATACATTGTTAAAATTTTCATCATAATTCTCATTTATCTTTTCAACTAGCTCTTACATATGCTTCTACTTTTACAGATAACTCAGGCAAAGGTGTATTATTTGAATGTCCTCTAAGACAACAGTATCCATTTTGAACACATTAAAAAAAGGAAATAAACATGGAAACAATGGATAGTAAACATTTAAAATAACCCATACTAGAGAAATATATTCTAAGCCATTCAAGTCACATGCCTACTGTCACAATATTTTTCTTTTTAGCAGAATTTCAGGAGAGTCACATGGAGTGCCTCGTTTGGCATGTGTAGCTACTGCAGAATCAAATCAAGCAAGTTCATGGAGCTTTGCATTATTTTCTTTCAAGACAAACTCAAAGTTGCCATCTCCTCGCCCCCCAAATTACTAAATATATACACTAAAAAGGTTAGTTAACTAATTAGTTGTTAGCTAATCCTTTAAAACTAGATAACACACTGGCACCATTTGATTATGAATTAACAGGGAAGTTTCCTACTCATTTGAGCGTTGGTTTTTGAGTTCAGAATATTACACCATTATTTTTCTATGGCTTTACATTGGAGAAAAATAGGCACTTTTCTTTTTGATCTATGTAACTGTTATTTTTCACACATCCTGCCTGTACTTTGGAGAAAAACACAGCCCATTTTCTCAAGGTTACATTTAGTGTCAGTAATCAGCAACAATTGCTAGTCTTTGAAACGGCAGTTCAGACTATGCTGAAATAAGCAAAACAACCCTAATACAAAAAAAATTTAAAAAAGCCTTAAAATAGTTTTTCCTCTAATTTTAAACAAAAGCCTTACATTGGTAGAAGTTTATAGTCATTACATCATTTACATATTATTTTCATCTGCTCTCTGCAACTGTGTCAGACAATCAAGGCAAATATATGACAAGTAAACTAACAAAAAATATTATCACAAAAATAAAACAAGTGCTTTTCAATCACCATGGCATCTGTAAAAAGCATATCCTACACCTTCACACATTTTTTGCTTTAAAAATAAATGCAACGAAAAGACTCCGATCTAAATCTATCACAGCCCACAAAGGAACCATTAATTTTATCACAGTTATCACTGAGAAATCACTTGTTGACTAATCCCAACGTTATGGTAGTGAGTTTATGAAAAACTCCCATCCAAAATAGAGTACTTTCAAAATAACGGTCAGAAGACATCTGGACATATGTTCAGTTGTGCTTGTTCTCCTTGATTCTACATTTGTTCCCCAACCTTATCTGAATTTCCCTATTATTACAGTTAAATCTCTCTAAAATTAGCCATTTTAATCCCCAGCTCCATAGTAACTGGAGGATCTGGCATGCTGAGAGTTTGAAGAACCACTTTATGAGGTGAAGTAACGTACACATTTCTGCATTTGGGGCTTTTGGCTATAGCTGCTATGTGGGGAATTTTGTGCATAAACATTTCCGTGCTGGTTCTCTCTAATTAAGTTCATAGCTCGTTCATAAAATGACCATTATATCAAAAAGCTTGCTGGCATTAGTTCATTTTTTCCACCATAAGAATCACTTCCAAGCTTCATTAGGGCGATACTTGTCCTGCACATACGTTGTCCAGTCAACGAGGAAGATGTTTGTGTGCATGGAGGAAACCTCCCTCTCATACTTGTGGCTCACACTCACAAAAGCAACTACCGATTTTATTATAGAGTAATGGGAGAAACAAACAAAGGCATTGTTGCAGGTCTGCTATTAATTTTATGATTTCCCAGGGAAATCTCGTTCCAATCTAGGCATATGTAGCACCACACACAAATGGTGGAACAAAAAAGAACGAGAGGGAGCGAGCTGGCCACTGAAAACCCACAAGGTAGAAAACATTATGCACAGGAGTTTAAATTTGAACTAAACTGAATGGATGTTTATAAAAATACAACATAATGCTTAATAAGACAAAACACAGAGTTTTAGAAGTTGTCCACTTGTATAACGTTTAAATTGCATTTGTGTTCTAGTCCAAATTCACAAGCCAAAAGAACACAGTTTGGTAAAAAGTAAAAACAGTCAAAACAAAGTTATTATTAGAATTTTTTCAAACATTCTTACTACTTCATCCAGCTCCTAAACACCTTCTCAACTTAAGTGTTTGGACACAAGCTTCCATTCTCTCATTTCTAGGTCAGATTTTTTTTTTCCTATCTTTCCCCACTGAACTCAAAGTTCTGAGCTTGTTTCACAGATGGTGTTATCATTGTTTGAAAATGAATATACTGCTCATGAAAGAGAGACAGCTGACAGCATTGGAAACCAAATCTTCAAGTCATAGGATGGAGCAACTGGGCAATGGTTGTACTGCTGTCCGTGCCAACTCTCTTGCCAGGCCTGTTCGGGGTATATAATTTGTTTTCCATCTATTCTCTGAGCTTTTTCCCAGATGCTGTTCTGCATGCCCTTATTCCACGGGAGCAACCTATTTACTTCAAAGACATATCAAACGAGCAATCCTACAGAAAGTAGTGAAAATGCTTCTGCCTATAAAAATTAACCTATTTACATCCTTTATTTTATCTTCAGAGCTTTTCAGTAAGACATCAAGTCACCGCCAATATACTCTTTCTTAGATCAGCGTTCCTGGCAAATTGGGACACCAGCTCCATTTCCAGGGAGTATGAAACACTGAGCCCTTGGCAACTCCTTCTCTCCCATAGATTTGAACCAAAAAAGCTGCTTCTGGGGGATTCTAGGTCAAAGTTTCTCTATTACCCAGCTATTGCTTCCCATTGCACCACTGCTACTTTAAGGATATAGTAACCCTGGCAAGTACGTACTATGCAGCCAAGCTGTCACATCTTCCTTCCATGTTATCACTGGTTCCCCATCTTTACCTCATTAGGATTCAGAAAACACAATCAAATTTCCTCAAACAGATGAGATTAATATTCAGTCTCCCAACTCTTTCAGTCCAGGACCTTTGCCCTTAACACAAGCTGCAAGAATCTTCTTACCTTTATTATTTGTGACCGTCATCAAATAGCTACAGCGAGTCACGTTGTCTCTAAAAGGTATAAAGAAAAAAAATGATTGCTCCTCCTTAGCAAAGCTACTTAGAGAAGTCTTGGGCTTGAAATACAAGGTCTGAGATTTCTCCTCTTGTCTATTTCTGGCACTGCTAACAGTCTAGTTTATGATAACAGTGTTAAACAATAAACGCAAGTGGTCAAACAGACCAAGTCCAGTGATGGCTTGAGTAATAACTCCAGAAATCTGCTACACATCAAGTCTGCCATCAGGAAGTTGGTCGCTGGCAGTGCAGATGCAAGGAAGGAGGCTGCAGCCAGACAGCTGCTGGTTTTCCAGGATGCGCTGGGCAAAGAGGAGGACAGCTACAGAGCAGTTTGAAACCTCTGCTTTCCCAAAGGAAAAGCACCTCTTCATGAAGAAATACAGTCTGCAGAGGAAATCAGGGACCTGCTGAGGCAATTCATGGGTGAGTAACCTGGGTGTACTGGACAGAAAAAGACTGCTGCCACAGATAGAGATGACGTTCTGAAGAATGCAATCTCATTGGGGCTGAACCCAAAGCAAAAAAAATCACTAAAAAGAAGATTTCAACAAGCAAAGAACAAAGCATTCACTAGGCCTTGATGATTAGCTATTCATTAGCACTCACACACACAAAGTGTAACACACCACACGGTGCTGGAACTGGAACAGGAGGTAGCAAAGCCACTCATACAGTGGTTGCTCAACTGGAGACTACAGGACACAGAAAGAGTGTGGTACGTTACAAAGTGGAAGCAAGAAAGTTTTTACCACAACATTTAATAGGGGAATTAAAGAAAAAAAAAAAAAAAGGTACAACTCAAATCTTTCACATGAAGGGGAGCACTGTACTCTGGAGTCAGGGTGATTAAGCATATAGTAGAAAAAAAAAGCCAAAAGCAAAAACCTGAACAACTACTGAGGATCTAGCTGCCTTCTTTAATTATGACACTGCCTAAATCAGGAACTGCTCCTCTCAGTGCAGCCATGCCTGATGACAATACCGCCTGCGATGGCTGAAGGAATCCTTCAACCTGCTCCTCGTGCGCAAGAAATCTGTGAGTCTGTCTGAACCAAAGCGAGTGAAATGGCTGTAGCTGTCATCACAGCAGCCATATTTGCTAAAGCCAGGAGAGAAACATTCAAAAGACTAGTGGGGGAAAAAAAAATAATATATCAAAGTATGTTATAATACCATTATTAAGCAAGAGTCTTGCTAATGACAATTCTAAACTTCTCTTTTTATTAGCAGTTAATAGAACAGTACTTTGGTCAGGCACCATAAGGGATGAACACATTCCGCAGGCCACTGCTCTTTGATCACTTCTTAGGGGTGTGCTGATCTGTGGCACGAATAGCAAGATCTGACTTTGAAAAGCCTTTTTAATAATGATAATGGCAATGAAAAGCAGCTTCATTTACTTTATCCCACATGAATCTCCATTACTGCGAACAACCTAAGCCATGACAATACTAGTGGTGAGTAGCCAAGCAATAGCATGAGCCATGTTCTAACAAAGCTATTAAGAAGGGAAAATTAATAAGATCACATCTCAGTACCATGGTACTCACTCTTTTCGTGCAGCTATACAATACATACATATCAGCTTCTGCACCCCTGGGCTAATAAGGAAGCTGCAGGTTTAACCTGGGTACCCTGATCTCTGTTCACATCTGCAGCGCTGCTCCTCTTCCCCGCTGGTTTCTCTTAAAGGATGCCAAGAAAGCAGCATTTAAGGCTTTTGTCTTCTCCTTTGCAAACCCAGCACTGTTATCAGTTCCTGAGCAGGGAGAGTTTCCTGCCAGGCACCATGCCCACAGCCTTGGCATTCCGTAAGGTTTTAACTCATTCCAGGACAGATTTGAGCATTTTGCACTGAACGGAAATGAGACTGGTCACACCACCCAACAACTTGAACAGTTTAGGAGAATTTACTAAAATAAATTTCAAACTATCGTTTTGAATAGCCTCTCCTACGGATTTTTTTCCTCTGTTGGTATAAATCCACTTTTTCCTCACAGCACACTGAGCACTTTGGTTGTCCAGCTTATTGGGGAACTAGGGGAAGCATCTCCAGGGCTATCTGAAAGTCATCTCCTCACACACAACTACAGGTGGCACAAGGAAGCCTTGGATGCCACATCATACTCAATATAGGCTCAACTCAGCATGGACAGACCCGTGTTCCCTTTTGTACCGTCACAGAGCGTGGCATTGTAATTGCTAACCCAGCATAGCAGTAATTTACTGTAGCATTTAATGTCCCACCCCTTCCAATTAAAGCCAAGCTGTGCAGTAGCGTGCCGCCTTCAATAACTCAACCATAATTTATGCCAAATCTGAATTAGCATGTACTGTGAAATATGTATTTGGCTTCGGCTTTAATGGCTTTCTAAAAAAAAAAAAATATATATATATATGAAACAAACATACAATGTGGATTCAGATTTAAATGGTGTAAATAGAAGTTAATGAATATTATTACTTGAGTTATTAGAACTTTCTGCTTGAAAAAATTTAATCTAATATTCCCGTTTTTAGCATTGCCAACAGCACTGGGGCATGCAGTTCAATAGTTCAAAGTTACCAGCTTTGTAATTGCTTTCTACAGACCTTAAAAAAGGCATTTATGTTTCAGGATGTAACTGAATGGAATGAATTACCCACAGTCACTTCAAATGCAAGAGAAAAAGTTACTACTGCGCGTAGGTTCTTACACACCTTTTTCCTTGGAGAAAGGTGAGGAAGAACTGAAAAGCATGGTAAATAAATGAGAGAAAATCCTGTCGTCAGAATGAGGAAGCCTTGGGCATTGCCAGCTCAACCAGTATGAAAACAAACAAAAAAACCCAACACTAAAAAAGAAAACAACCAAAAAAAAAAAAAAAAAACCACCACCAAAAAACAAACCAACGAACCAACCCACCCCCAAAACCCCACAAAACATATCAAGAAAGTTGTGAAGTAGAACAGGGACCCCAGATGACACTTCCATGGAGTACAGGGAGTGTATGTTTTATGCCAGAAAACAACATGATGCAGCACATAGCACCAGTATTGTCTGCTTTGTAATTGCGGTGTGTTTCTGTGTAATGACAGCAGAAAGGTCAAGATCAGCTAAGCTCAAGCTGAAGGTTTAACAGGCAAGTCTTCCTCACTACACAGACCAGCAAAACTTGCATCGACCTCAATGAGGATTTGAGCTAGAGAGTCCTTTTGAAATTATCTTTGAGGAAAAGCTCAGATTTTTCAAAGTTAACTCTAAAATCGGGAGGAAAATAATATTTAAGGAGTAGGTAACTCCCCGTTGTGGTTCCGAAGGCTCACCAGAAGAGACTGGATCAACACTTCAACATTGCTCACCCCTCCTGAGCAGTTGCTTTACGGGGTTTGTTTATAGTGGAATATCCAAGTATCTTTCCTTTTAGACCAGGGTGCATCACGGAAAGAGAAGATGTATGTCTGCATTTCCGCCACAAGACTTTGAATCAGCCTCTTGTCTCAACTGCCCAAGAAAAATCTTTTTCTCTTTGGGAACAGGTCTGACATCAGCTTGCCTGAACCCACTGAAATCCAGAGCCCTGATACAAGCATGGAATTTAATTATGCACTCAAGATTCACTGAGTGCTCAGTATCAAAGCCTTCCAGGGATAGATTTTTCATTTCACTTACACCAGTGCAAAAGTCAGGTATGTACAGGGATTTATTTATTTTTCTGTTTGCCTCTAAATTGCACTGATGTAACTGATGGCAAATTTAACTGAATATTTCTGCGTGCATTTAAACTGTATGACACACGAAACTATTGTTTCATGAACAATATCTAAATCTCCACCACACTTGGAAACGCTGACTTTTAGCCAAAGGTCTTCTGCCCAAAGTACGTGGAGAAATAATTGTATGGAAAAGCTAAGGAAAAAAAAAAAAATCTACTTATAAGAAATAGTTACAATTTATATCTTCTAATACGGAAATTTCTCCATTCTTCTCTGTTTAATACAAGAATACTGATAAGTAAGTTTGGTTAACTCCTAGGTTTTTTAAGTGATTATTATTTATGTGAGCGCATGATGGAAGGATGAGAACATCAATTACCATTTAGCATCTTAAAACATTCCTCCAACACAGAATCACGAAGAGGGATTATGATGAAAGAGGCATTTCATGCTAACAGATTGAACTATATCAACTGGAGGAAGGCTGTGGGCTGCCCAAACTGGACAGTAGGTCCAGTTTTGGAGGTTGTGTACAAAAAATGCTCCTAGGCATGGAAGATTTGAGTGCAAAAGCGCAGAGAAAGGGAGCCAGTGAACTCGGGGACCTCCAAGGGATGAGGCACTGCTGCAAACGTCAACACAGCTCCTCTATCATTACAGCTGGATTAATGTTAGGGGGGAAAATACTCCTTATATCACGTAGCACTGTATCAGTGTCATAAAAGCCTGAGGCTAAGCTTCCCAAGGGAGAGAGCTTGGAAGTGAACAGGCTGGAAAAGAATGTAATCCCAACTAAGCCTCCCGTGCTCCCGTACAGACACAACGGCAGGTCTTCAAGGAGAGCTAGTGAGGATTTTTTTCTGTAGTTAACATGGGATAGAGAAGTATGAAAGAATCTTGTACTCTCCTGAAATACCGAAAACAATTATGAAAAAGGGGAGCAAAACCTTGACAAAAGCTCAAGAGCACTAAAGTGGACAAATCTACAATCAAATACAGATTACATTGGATTTCCTTGTTTTAATGAGCAATTTCTCATAAATTCTTTTCTGATTAATCTCAAAAAGGATTCATGTTTACTTTGGACTTCCATATTACCATTTTTTCCTGCAGAGTAAAGAAATAGAGAATTGAACAGTTTTGATCAGCTCAAGGTGCCATCAAATTAGTGATGAGGCACACTAAGCTTCTTGGAATTCATGAGGAAAAAAAGCAACCACCACCCAACAGCCAGGAAATACACAGCCAACCGCCACTTCCAAAATAATTAGGATCTACTGGTCTTGCAACATAACACCATACAGTAAATAGTGTTGTGTCTTTTTCCCTTGTGATATAAACTACACAAGGGAATTCTAACAACATGTGAATTAAGGGGATTCCATGAATGTAGCATAGCTGTATTTTTAAAAGCCTTTTAAAGTACAAAAAAAAAAAAAAAGGCTGGAGGAAACATCCATTTCTGGACTGAAAACCAAAGGCTAATCAAGGGATCAAAGCAAATACTAGGGCTTAATTATTGTTCCACAGGGTGAAGGCAAGTCAGTGCCAGCCCCCAGATACTGCTTTTGGTCAACATCTTCACCAATGACCTCAAGAGGGGAACGGGGAAAGGAGGCCAAACTGTTCCAAATCAAACGCTGCAGCTAATGAGGAGAACCTCCAGAAGGACTTCCCAAAGCTGAGAAAGGATAGATGTGCATGCCAAGCAAAATATCTAGAATTTATCTTAGCTGAAAATTAACTTTAAACATAGAATTCAGATCGGCAGGAAGTTCTTCTGAGGAGAAAAATTCATAATCACAACAATTTACACGCGGATAGCCTACTCCCACTTCTTTAATGAATACACATTTCTGAAACTATTTTAAGAATTGAGCTGGGAAGTTATTTTCAGTTGCAGATTTTTTAAAACTACATTGTGTTTCTCAAGTAATACGCAAAAACCTTAAACAAGCTGGCAGCTAGAGTACTTTGAACTTACAGACTTGGAGCTATATTCAGTTTTGATATCTCATTGTGTTTTGCCTTTTCAAAGTGAGAAAAAGAAAGTTGCAACAAATTAATGAACTTTCAGAAAGTCAGATATTTCCATGGCTGGTCTGTCTTAGGTTTTATCTAGGGCTCTTTGATCTGCCTGTTTCAATCAAAGGCAATTAAAGAAAAGTTAGTTATCATTGTGATTCTACAATACAGCTTAGAAATACTCTAGGTTGTTGCTCTATAGTAGCTCTTTGGAAGAAAAAAAAGAAAAATGAACATACCACAAAAAGAAAGGAGTAGTCCTACATACTTGAAGTTCAACTACATAAAAAATAAAGTAGAAAATAAATGTTCAAAGAGACTGTGACAAATCAACCTTCTAATTTAACAAAATATCCATAAATACTCTTCTCCTCACATTAAGTTTAAAATAAACTCTGGAAGTGTGTTAACTTTAATGACTACTGAAAAAAACCAAGAACCAGTTGGACTGAATTATCCTATAAACTCTATTTTATAGTAGTTTGTCTGAGGAAACTACATCTTAAACAGAAATAACACACTGCTTGAATTTCTAAGTGAGACACACTAGCAATCTGTGCTAAAATGACATGGTCCCTGCTCCTCAGGAAATTGCATTTCTAGTGGAGAACCTGTATTTTGATCTAGGCACCTGGTCCCTTTTGATACTTTTATAACCAGGTGTTTATGAAAAGAATAAAATTCATACAGACCCATTTTCAGGAATGAGCTTTAAGACGGGCAAAATACTTATGAAAGGGGATAAACAAAATTCTGTGTATTTTAAATGCACGTATAAAATGTAAGAAGCTGTACATAGTTGCCCCAGCATTTTTTGAAGGCCTTATAGAACAAAAGTAGTACTGAACTTTAAAGTGGCATTCAACAAAGGTGAAATGAGTCTTACAGAACAAATGTTGTTTATCACATCACACGGTATTAAAAAATATATATATATATATATGGACTACTGTGTCTTAACTGCACGGCTTCTAAAAGCTATTCAAAATCTAGGATACATCTGAAGTCTACATTAGAAAGGAGAAAGGATGGACAAAGCAAATCTTATCATTCAGTAATGCTTAAAGACTGCTCCTTGGCATTTAACTCAGATCTAGCTGAGATTTTTGATCCTGCCTATGCCGCACTGCAACATCTAAGCCCTATAATCTCGCTCCCCAGGCCAGTTAGCTCCAGGCAAAGACTCCCTTCCACTGGCAACCAAATGCCTGCAGGAAGCTGGACCACGTGGATCTTGTCCGTATGCAAAGCAGCTGCCAAAGAACATATCTAGACGTGGGTAAAACACCTTGGACATGCCTTAGAGGCAGTCGGTGTGTGGTACCGTACCATGGCACGGTAAATCTCTGTTACCCAAATAACTTCATTTCAGTGGATTTACAACCCCGGAAAGAGACAGGTTGTGAACATCGCAGCAGTTTAACTCTACGGTATTTGCTCTGAAATGAATTAAGTGTTTTTATTCAAAGAAGGTGGGAAATAAAAGCTGAAAGAGCTGAAAGCTTGCCAGAGCTCACTATAAAACAAAAAACAAAACTGAAATGGAGCTCCAGGATTAGCTGTATGTCTATACAAGCTAAAGCTTTATTAATGTATTAACTATATATACACTTGGTATTTATCTTTTTGATTAAATATATAGGATTGGGAAAGTGAAGGAAAAAAACCAACCAAAAAAAGTACTTGCCATCATTCAGGTTAAGAGGAGATGGCAAAAAGTACGTTTAGTCGAGTCATTCTAAGAATAGAAGCTCATAATCTATCTTTGCTGCTAGATTTTAATGGCCTGCAGAATATATCTAACTATGTAGAACAGAAGCCTTAAAGGAAATGAAATACTCAGGGGAAAATACGATCTAATTAAAGCGTCTACAAACACATTTCAGAAATGGGAGAGAATATTTAATTTTGTCAGTAACATCTGCAAAATGTTTTAGTATGAGATACGTGTAACCCTTCGGACTTCCAGATTTTCAGAGCGTGTCAGGATGTTTTACAAAATACATTAATTGATACAACAACAGTTTGAAGCAATGCACACCTTTTCACTGAGGAAAAGAAAGAAATGGGGAAACTGTGACCATTTTTACTTGGCATCAGTGTTCCCAAACTCTTCCTTAACGTCCTCTGCCTAATCCCAGTGCTACTAGATATTTGTAACTGTAAAGATATTGTAAATTCTACAGAGGTTTTAAAGGTACACAGATTTTAGTTTTTGGTTTTATGTTTGTTTGCCTTTCCAAATGATATTTTGACAACTTCCGTTTCAGAAGTGGCCTCCTGCTTTTGTGGTTTGTTACTGGGTTTTTTCCTTTGATGAAAAATACTTCTTTTCCTTGAGACTTTCCCTGTTAATTCCTGTTCTTTTTCCCCAAGGGCAGTAGATCAGCTGAAAGAAAACACTAGGCTACAAGCGCACATGTAGGTGAAATCTCCCCCTTCTTCACTATTAATTGCGATAAGGTTGGACAACAGCAGAGGTAACAAGACAGAGCAGCACACAAACATATAGCTCCATACTGGCAACATAAAAAGGGTGTAGGTTTTATTAATTGCTCTAGTAGTAATCCACGCTGAGCACATACTGAAAGAAGGATGAGATTGCTTTAGCCACAAGCAAAATTTTGGCAAGACCATTTCCTCAAATCCTTCATTCTGGCCATGTGTAAAATGTAGGTTTCCTCACTTTTGTTTAACTTTCCGGTGTCAAGCAGTAATTCAGGGCACTGGTGAGACTAAACACTTCTCCCTGGGGGAGATGGGAGCGCAGTGGGGATTACCACACTGCCCGATGGGGCAGCCAACCATTCACACACAAGCAAAGGGGAAATATTCCAAGAGATTAAGTAGGGATCACAGAGGCCAGGGACACCTGCTTGAAGCAATCCATACCTCCCTTCGGAAAGTCAAAGATATGGGTCAAAATCCTGACACACAGCTCTTCTGCAATCCCTCTACCTACATTGGATAGCATTTTGGAGCAAAGTATCATGCTCAGGGTGTAGTAGAATTTCCCACTGCAGGATTGCTATGAATTCCTTCAGAATAATTTAATTTACTACCAGTCCAACTTCAATTAAAAGCTTAATCTACTGATTGCCTTACATATGCTGGTAAATTTGGATATTTTATATGGGTTTTTTGAATTTAGGATATTGGATATTAGTTCATTCTCACACCAAGAATTCCTATAGTCTCTTGTATCCAAGCACTTTATAGTAAGTAAAATATTTAGATATCTTATCAAACACTTCTCACTCAGTGTGGAAGCCACTGACCTCTTTTTTTTTGTCCTGGCTGTTTCAGAAAAAGAACAATTTCTTAAGGTATCAGCAAAGCTACATAATTTGCTCCTAAATCACTATGAACCATCAGACTGATCTAGAACAACTCAAAGATCTGTATACAAAATTTGAACTTCCAGAGTGTCTGAAAACAATGATTCAAATGTAAACTGACAAATAAATTCTATATACACGCATAGGAGCAGTCATAAGATTAGATTTTAGATGCACTCTTTTTTTAACCCCAATAAGCAAAAGAGAGCAGAAAAGCACATCCAAGGATTATTCCTGGTTAGTCATAAACAGAAATCCCAGAGGAGGTAAAAAGCTATGAAGAAAACCTGCTTTCCACAGACGGGATCTTCCCTAGTTTGCAAATGAGGAAGATTAAGACTCTTGATAAACAAAAGGCTTCTGCTTTCAGAGCTGTCAACCTGGCATCCTCTATGGATCAATGATCAACTTCCACTTCGCATTGAAAAATAAAAGAAAAAACATGAAAACACCCCTGACTTAGAATGAAGTAAAATGTAAATTTCTCCTGCTTCCTGCAAGGTGACCACTTGTCACACATCCCACTGAGATTCCCTACAAGCCTGAAAATAAACTTCCCGAGCCTGAAAGTAAACTTCAGCCGCAGGTGAGGCTGAGATCCCGGTGCAGGAGCATCTGTTCCTGCCGTTATTCCATTTAAAGCCCGCTGCCGTTTCCAAACCACAGTGCAGGTGTCCTATGCCACCAGGCTTATCTGGAAGCTTCCTGGGTACAGAAATATTATCTTTCTCTTGTTACTTTTAATTGCATCATGTGGAATCACACTGAATAAAATATTGATTTCTAGGATGCGTGTAGGTTAAGCAATAATGCAGTTGGTAACACATCTTACTATATTTTCTCTCATCCTCTACAGCAATTTTAAGCTTAAACATGCTAGCTCCTGGCATATGGCATGTTAATATGCATGTTGTGGGAGTAACACTTTCAACTGATCTGCCCATAGTTGGCAGTGTTCACTCAGTTCTGCACAGGCATGACAGCAATTCAAGAGGTTATCCAAAGTGTCACACTCCCTGGGCAAGGGTTATATGCTAAATGTCAGTATTTTATTCCAGGAGTATAAGTCATTCCATGAAAGTTAATTTTTATGTAAAAACCTGCAATGATGTACAACTTCTGTTCTGCTTCTCTGCCTTTGGAATGGTCCAGGCTTAAGATACTATCACGTATTCAGCTCAAGTACATCTGGTAGCGTCCTTCTGAAACAGTTTCACTTCCTCCTTTACCATTCTTCCTAATTTAGATTATTAATACAATCCCTCTTAAATATTAAATAGAAAATAGCAATAACAATCTGGACTACTTATCTTATTCTCCCCTGATTTTACACCAAGTGAGTTTACCTAAATAGAAGCCTCTAGAGCACCTCTCACTTTAATCTTGGCATAACAGAAGACTTTACCATCCTAGTTGGTGTAATTTTAACAAACACCTTTCACTTCATTCTGAATCCATGAAGCCAACATATAGATGTTATCAAGGGCAAAGATAAGTTGGCACTAGCCAACTAGTTGAAAAAAGAAGTTAGCCTTCAAAGACTCCCATTTAATCAGATGGCTTTAGGAAGCAGTTGCGAGCTCCAGTTCACATTTTCCTTCCCACTGTGTTTTGCAGAAATAGATCCATCTATATATTTCTGCATCTCTCTCTCTCTGTATATATATATATAAAAATATATATTTCTGTATTTTTTTATTTCATGCTTTTGGCTAAATATACATCATTTCATATTTTTCTCCACTTGTTAATTTTACTTTGACAAGTCTTGACAGATGACAAGAAAGCTTCTCTTGTGGCTTTCCCACATTCCTTTGGGCCTGATTCACAGGATATCCACAAAGCAAGCTGTCATTGAAGTCGTCTGCTTACTGACAAAGCAATGTCTTAAAAAATAAAGCTACACAGTTATTCGGATTGCACCCAAAGAACTACGCGCAACCCAGTGCCATGAACCAGCACTTGCTTCCAATCAGAGAGGTGCTAACTTTGTTACCAAAAGTGCAGACTATCAGTTTGGGGGGGTTCGGGTTGTTTGTGGCTGGTTGGTTCAGTTGGTTTTGGGGTAGTTAGTTTTGGTGGTGGTTTTTTCCCCAGTATTGGATTTGAGTCAGGGAAAACGAAAGAGATGTCATCTCCATTCTGATAGTGAAATGAAGGACTGTTCACACTCACATACCATTTATTCTATCCTACTCTGAACATTAGATTAGAAATACCTGGGAGAACGTATCTAGTTCTCTTCAATTACCTCCAGCTTTTGGAGATGGAAGCCTTGCATCTGTGCCTCAAGACTTTGCAAACTGTGTTTTCACTTAAGGATCCTAGTAAGAAATCACCAAGGGATCTCAGCTGTTACTTGGAGGCAAGATATTCTCTAAACTGTGCATATTGGCATTCTTCATCCTCATCCTCCACCGGCTCAGGAATATCAACTAAACGCATCCAAGCCCAAAGATCTCACAAGTCTTTTAGATATCACTGCACAGTGACTTCTTTCCATATAAAGAGAGAATACTGAAACATGAAGTCACTCTCAATACTACAAAAAAAGCGATGCTGGCTTTGACAGCCCAGTAAAAGACTGTTCTTCAGTTTTAAAGGAAAATACGACAATCAGAAAAAAATAAGTTTTAGTGGCATCATGTAAGGGAGTCAAAAGAAATCAGAATCCAAATGAAGATTCACATCTTACACAAAGGCATTAATCTGTGATATGATTTTTAAATGGCTAACCACTTGTCTGGGGAATATCTTAATACTTTCATCCAGGACATAGATACAACTATCCTTGGCCCTTTAAATAGCTTACAAATAGTTCCCAAAAGATTAATAAATAGATTATATATATAAATATATTCTTCAACAAGCATTTGGGTAAATGAGCTGTGTTCTACATGTTCCATGTGTACTGCACTAGTCCTGTCCCATGCAATAATTGTGGAGATTTCAGAAACGCAACCAAACTTCCTGAACTCTGCAGTTCCTCTGACAGAAATCATCTACAAGTTGCTGTTAAAACTCTAAAAAGATCTCCTAAAAGTAACTTCCAGTTGAGAAATCACGAAAGAGGATGAGGAGAACAAACAAAAGCTGGGCAGGGAGCTGACTCACTGTTCCAATGGCGCTGTAGAAGGGGTACGTGGTGGTACCTTCCCAAGGACAACACCTACTGTATCAGAGGTTAAAAGCAAGTACACGGATTGACTTTTTCCTCTAATGTGATGTGTCAAGTAGTTTAGACCATCTGGTGCAGAAGAACTCTTACTTATCTCACAGTTTAAATGCATAGAAGAGATGTAACTATTTCAGTTATTGTTCAAACTATAAATAACTAGCATGTTATCTCACCTTATGCAAGTTTATACTAGTTTATACAGTCTCAAGACATCCATTATCGTCTCCTGGCCTCAAAATGCCATTCCCTACAGAGACATTTCCCCTCTGTATTCAGGCTTACGCAGGATGTTTACTCTAGCTGGAAGATTTGCTATACTCTTCAACCAACATGAAACTCACTGTTAGACCTTTTATTTCTCCTTTGGGAAAAGATGGGGAGGAGCATGAACATCTCATATGAGTATTCAGAGAGTAGCCATGGAGCCACCCCCTTCTGGGGAAGGAATGTATCTGATGGGAATGCAAAGAACATCTATTCTTCACAAGCCACCATCTTCTGCAGATAGAGTCATCAGGGAAGGAGTACTGTTGACAGCCACGCTACCATGAGACCTCACCACCAACAATTTGGGAAGTGTCCAATGCAGAGAAGCACTACATTTACTATTAACATCATCTATCTAATGATAGTTCTTACTGCCTTGCCCACTCTTGGTGGTCTCCAGGTGACCAGAGGCAGTAAGTTACAGTTACTTTTCTTTCACTTACACAGATAGAAGTAGTTTAGACATAATTTAAAAAAATGCTGATATTTGGAAAAGCTTATCTGATTCATCACCATCTCACCAGAGTTAGGGATTTGAGCTTCAGAGGACTGCACATTACCTGCCTCTGCATTTCCACTAGAAAGCTGCTCAGCACCTGATATTTATAATCTTTTAGGCATGGTAATACTCTGCTCATCTATTGTAACTGAAGTATCATGAACCCTGTATATTTGAGGCACAGTACGAAGCAGGAAGTCTTAGCTTATGAAATCAGAAAGTAGACTTTCAGGGAAAGATATTTTAAAACAATCCTCTGTAGGATAATGAGAAAATAGAATCAACATAAGCTTTCCAAATAGACAGCAGAGTAAAGCCATGCCAGCATTTTATGTTTTAGATTACTGAATACTGAGTTCAGAATATTACAATAAATATTGAATATATTTCGAAATACTGGTCTGTTGGAGAAGCTGTATATACTCACCATATTCAATGCTATTTATGAAAGCAAATTAGAATGTGTTCTGAAAAGGGTTATATTCAGAAACTGAACCTGAAGACATGTTTTCATGCATTATTCTTCTCTTTGACAGGTAAGTGCGAAAGGCATTAATATAAGAAATGCTGTACTGCTATCACTTTTCATAGCATGATACCAAATCTTGCCATGTTTGAGGACAAGAGAAAACTTTTAGAACTTGGAAGGCAAGAAATGCAGTATGGAACCGGTTCCAAGCTTCTAAACTCATTAAAAAAAGGATCCAAATGTTTTTAAATGGAAGTATTCAACATAAACGAAAAATTCCCTCGGTACTATAGTCTGATATGAATATGATTTATGAAGAAAAAGATCATAAATACAACTATATATCATACTAGCATGCACACCCTGTGTTGCAATGATACACACTGCAGATTCTTTCAGCAGAGAGAATAAGAGACTCTTTAAAAGACAGCAACAAAACACATTGTCCTCAGGTAAATTTCATTTCCTCCAACAATAAAACAACAGGACTGAAAAAAGCTCAAGATGTAGGAGAGAAAAACCCTCTAAATTGAATTGGGGATAACAAGGAAGCCAAGCAGGGGATGCAGGAGGTACAAGAATCCATGACATGAATTTTTTGGTGCTTCTAGCGGGTTTCTCTCATTTGGGATATCCAAATACATCTTCCACAAAGTCATATGGCCAACCATCCAAATAATTTGCACACCATGACTACTTCTGCATTGCTTAATCATAGCCCCCTTTTGAATCCAACAGCGCCATCGCTGATTCCCATGGAAATCTTCACAACAGTTCATTCGCTCGGAAGCGCACCAGGACTCTCTGCAGCAAGGGACACAACAGAAGAAAATTTCCACAGTTTCAAAAGAGGCATGTATGTATTTTATTTTCCAGAGAAAAGGGAAAATGCACACAGATACCTGATGTTGCTGACTTTCTCCTAATAAAAGTTAGCAGGTTAAATATTTGAAAATATTTTACAGGGAAGCCTTATCCCAGGAATTGGAGAATTTTTTTCCACCTAGACAAGCAGCTTTCAGCATGTGGATGAGAAGTGCCTCAGTTGAGCACATGAAACAAGCCCACAGCTGAAATTCCAAAGGTAAATACTTTTTTTATAACGGTTTTAAACCCCCTATTACAAATCTTCCAGCATCATTTTTGGAAATAGACTGTAAGTTTTAAAGAAAGCAACTGAAGCCTGTTATTTTCCAGAATGATAGATATTGACCTATGCAGAAGTCACTTCAAAATCAAAACTATTTACTTCTTTGGGAAATGGGATAAATTGCTTTCTAGCTTTTAACTTGCTCAAAAATACCAAGATAGTACCGTGCTATTTCTATGTGCCAAGTAAGCACTGCATGTCACTTCACATTAGCTTTTACACCAATTGAGAAAAGCGCATTGCTCACTTTGGAAGCACTAAAGGCTTCTCTCTTTCTACTACCAATGATTTACTCATTCCCTAATATTAAAAAGGAGGTTGAGCTTCACAATACGTTTTCTCTACCTCGATATTCACCTCTTCTTCTTAAGCCTTGGGAAGGCAATGGCCTTACGTGAGTGCCGTGCAGAGGCATTCCATTCCTCACGGAATTACGCTCACTCAATAAGCTTTCTCTGGCAATCAGCAGATCACTTACCATTCTCCTCAAAACCACAAGCGCCTGTTTACCACACTATGGGCATAGCCAGCAGGTCGTGTTCCCAATAATCAAGGATTGGTTTTTCACTGTTCTTCCTTTGTTTCCACTTTGCTTCAGCGCTGTCCCTTCAGTTCATTAAAAGAACATTTATACTAATGAGTGATTAGTAAATTTTCATTGTCTTATTCAGCGTAAATTCCATGATACTGCCATACTGTATCTCGTTCAAATAAAAATAATTGAATTTTTAATCAGTGGAGTAAGAGTCTTCGGTATTACATTCCTTCCTTCCCTTCTGCTATATATTTACCCTACCATATTAGATTTTCAGTTTTAATTATTACTTTTTTTTTAGAATATAGATAGCTTATGGTAAGCATGAAAAAGTTATTTTTCGGCTATTATGATTATTTCCAAGCACTGAGCTCTGTTTTTAATTATTTTTCCTCTAGAAGATATCAAGCCAAAATAAAAACAAACTTGCATGTTAATAATTGAAAAAGCGGTATTAATGAAGAGCTCTTTTTTCTTTTGTTACTTTAGCACGATACTCCAGCCTACCCATGGAAAACGACATAAGGGGTTTGCTTTGTTTCCTTTTTATACTTATTTTAAAAAGTCATAAACACTATACATAGGCTTAAGTTTCTAAAACACGTAAATTTTACAAAGTAAATAGTCATCACCTCTCTATATTTGGGCCTAGTGACTTATTCTCAAAATACTAAATTGCTGTTCCAGGAGGAAAAAGCTTGGGAAAAAAAAATCCTGTGTACTCTGACAGCCGTGCCTTTAGCAGAAAAGCAAATGAACAAACCAATCCTATAGCAGCATCACATCGTAACAGCGTAAATCATCAACTTTCAAGGTGCTGCTTGGAGTTGCAAATCCCCAAAACACTAAATGAGGCTCCGTCTTACTGCTGAAGGTGAGGTCAGCTGAGGAGTCCAAAATGCATATGTTGGCTTGCCCAATGGCAAGGTTCTCTCCAGCTCCCCAACCCCGGCAGCCTGGCAGAGCCCAGGTTTACAAGCCTTCAGGGCATGCTGCAGGGCTTATCTATTTATTCAGGCTTTTGCCTGCGGGCTTGGCTGCAGAGGCAAAGAGAAGGTTGGGAGGTTCTCTTTATTTGACAACCAGGCCATTTTTATGTATTAATTTATGTACATGTGCCTAGAGATTATGATAGGCACCTTTCATACAGTAACAACTGCAGTCATATTCTGATGACCTTTGAATGCATAAGAATTCTCCAAGTCTCCATTATAGATTAATTCCTACAAAAACTAGCCATGCTAAAAAAAATAAAAGAGTTGGTCAGATTCAAAATTAAAAGGAAAAAAAAAGTGGCTTTTTAACAGATGGGGATATACATGTAAAAATCTAAAGCCAATTTACACATTTTATGTCAGTTAGTACACTATCCTCTGTTTGGTACTATCAAAGCCTTCCCTTCCAAGTCCTTTGAATTATTATTGAATAACACAAAGAGAAAAATCTTTTACCCTTTTCATACAACTCTGGGCATAATTTTTGCAAGCGTTCAGAAGTTTTAGAGATATTGTAGTTCACTAGACTCGGAATAAAATAAAAGGAGCTTCTAAAATAAAAGAGAACCCTGAAAAGGAGCAGAAAATGGTACATTCATGGTGTTATACTGAAATAATACAATCAATATAAGAAATCAGCTGGAAAGTGAAGCTGATTGCTGAATACTTTCTGACAAATCCAAAGAGACTTCCCTGCAGGTGTTGGCTTGACCTATTCCCTAAAGAAACAAGAGAAGCATATTAGAATGTCAAGTCTAGGGCACAGCTCAGACAGAACTTTAAGGGGGAATTAAAAAAAAAAAAGAAAAGAAAATGTTTAAGGTGACACTCATCAGTCCTACAAATGGATTTGAAAGAAGTGCAGCAACTCTTATGCTACTCATTTTCTGTTGTGGTTAAATGATTTAGACTAACTTGTACATTACTTGGCAATGCCAAGTTATCAGTAAAAAAGATGTTGCTTCAGTGACAAACTCTCCCTGACCTGGGACTGTTTGTGTCCCAGGCCAATGTACCGAACTACAGCGGGACAGCAGCATTCAGCAATGCAAATAAAAGGCTCTATTTAAAGGTTTTTGAGAGGCTAAAAGAAACTTCAACCCTATAAAATCTCTGTTCTACATTTGAAGTTTGTCAGGAGGAGTTAAAACGAGTCATTGTGGTTTGTGTGGCTGGACAGCCCAGTTTAAGAATGGCTTTGCACTGGTGGAGATGCAAAGTGACAGCAATTCAACCGAGGATCACACCAAAAGCTATAAAGTGACCGGGGGCTTATATAAAAATTTAAGAGTACCTGGAGTTGCAAAACAAAGGCTCATATTGCGTTTAGAACCTTATTCAAACCAACAGAATAGTTCATCTACAGCTGATGCTGTTACCAAAGGGAATGCAGGGCAGGGTTCCATTTCTACCAATAAATGAGACAGAGGACTCTGATTTTCACACGTACACCAAGTATGGAACTGCACACATGCCTCGCTGATGGGTATGTTCCAAGTACCTTTGAGAAATACTCACGGCAAGTAGACAGAAAATGGCGTGTACTAAGAATAATGCAAGTAGAGCAGGCCTCAGGAATTTAACTCCTTTTACAAGGAGGGAAATAAACGCAGCATTGTCACAAACATGAATGTAAAACGAAAGCAGGCAATACACTGCGCAGGTCACACTTGAAAGTGTTCTCTTCCAATATCTACTTCACGCTATCCTTTTTACACAGGATACTGAAAAAACTGAGATCTTCTTACAACTGATGGAGCTTTTTAAACTTCACTAATCTGGAAACACGTGGATTAAAGCCACCCTGCCAGCCTGGCTACAGGTTGTGTGGAAATAGCACGTAAGAATTGCCTGCTGTGAACAATCATCTCATCAGGCGTACGTACAGATAACTGCCTGTATGTAATGTAATGATTTTGAGAAAAAGATGAGGTTAATGATGCAAACTCAGCTTCTCAGGATTAACCCAGAAGCCAGCCACAGCGATTTCAAAGGACACGAACTTTTCTTTTTGACAAATGCAAACTTTTTGTCTTACCACTAAGTATAGATTTAATAGCTTTCATTTACATTTTTGGGCTAAATCCGTATTTAACAATTATGACGGATTGAAACAGAAAATCCCCTGGACTATCATTTGCATTGATAGCAAGTTATTTTATGATAGAAATTGGAAAGTAGACCTACCCTCGCATACCACAAAGTTTCTAAAAAACATAAAGCTGGTTGCAGAAAAGATGTTTACTGTGCAAACTTCCCTGCTTCACTTCAAACACCACTCACTTTCCCCAGAGAAGTCACTAAACCACTACGACTTGAACTGGGAATATCTAGTGTGAAGAGGTTGAGGTTCTTTGATCATCACCTATTTTATTTACTCAGAACCTCTGACAGTTGTGATTATGTTATCCAGCCAACATGGCTGGAATGGAAAGAAAGGGAAAAGCTGGTTTTTCCGAGGTTTAGGAACATAAAGTCCTTAATCCATCTACTTGTTTATCATGAGACCACTCTGTCTGTGTGTCTGGATGGGATACCAACATGACAGATGGTCCACCAAACCCCTATCACGTTTGCTTCAATTATTTGTGAAAGACTGCAGAGGGGGAGGGAAGAACTATGATTATACAATAAAATCTGAAAGGAATACAAAACCAGGTACCAAACTACAGCAAGAACAATAAGCTGAAAGAAATAGATACTCATCTGCGAGTTGCCCTGAACGTGCTCCAGGATATTTCACTTCAACAGAAATGATGAAAGTAGAGCCAAACAAGCACGATGCCAACAGTTTCATTCTTCATTCCGCATACTTAATTTTTTCAACGCTCCAAAGGCACATATGCCCAACTTTGCATATTCTGTCCACAGAATTACTAATTTAATATTACGAGAACATATGTACAAGATAAAGATACACCACAAAGTGTAGTAATTAAGTCTAATTGCAAAAGGATCTAAAGGGCAAGCTTGTAACATGAAAGGAGACAAACCGACCTTTTAAATACAAGGCAATTCTCAGCACAACAATCAGAGGTGTGCTTATTGAGTCTCCTAAGCCCTTAAGAATGCTTTTTCACGGCCCAAATGGTCAAGGAGTCTCACACAAGAGTACGTGTAGAACAGACTGAGCAAATCCTCCTTCATTTCCACGTGTCTAATGAATTTGCCATCACCGCTCCACCAAAACAAATGCCAACAACAATCCTACTTTAAACATTTAGAATGTATTTCATTTATCATTAATATTTAAATGATGTGGCAGGCATTTATTAAAATTATTTTCTATTTTATTATTTTCTTTTTTTGGGGGGGAGCTACATTTGACCTCAGAGCTGTGCAAATTTAGGGCATCTGAGGTGAGATGATTTGATTAGATTACGCAATCTGAATTCCTGTGTATCCCAAACCACTGCACTTTTTCCCCGGCTACCTCACCCCACTCGATCCAGCCAGTTATATTTATCAAGATTGTCTTCCTCAAAATGCCAATACTACTTGGGAAGTCACCACAGAAAAGCAACCAATTACTTCTGCAATATGTTACAAAGACAACTCTCTCACATATGGAAAAAAGTCAAAACACCAATTTGCTTCAGTTTGTCCTGCCACTGTCCATTGGAAAATGCTCCTCTTCCAACATTCTTCAGTATTGAGTGATTTCCTTGTCAGGATACACTGGAAAAAGTCACTTGTGAGGTTTCAAATATTAGATAAATTATATACATGCCTATATAATTATATTAGATAAAAAGGATATACAACATCTTAAATCTGACTCTATAGGAATATTTACTCTTGTTAACCCCAAATCTCCTTCATTTTTGCTTTATTTTCAGATCATTGCTAGATACACTGAATTATGCTGGATTTTTTTTGGAAAACCGAACATTTTTGACAAATGCACCAAAGTTTCCTTCTTCAAATCAGATTCTCTTCAATTGTTTTTTTTTTTTTTTAACGATAACAACTACTCATCTCTTCTCAGGTGTATTTAACTGAAACCGTGTCAGAGTAAATACTTTTCCTCTCCAGAATGCTATGCGGCATAAGATGAAAATCTATTGTATACCTCCACAATAAGAAATAATTGCCCCAGTTAAAGTGTCAGAGAATAAAACCAGCTCATTTCAGAGGGCATGTTCCATAAATCCACAGACATCATTAATCCATATCGCCTTCTCTATTAATTCACTTAATCCTAATGCCAACTGACTAGACTACAGCTGCCCTGGGCACCCAGCTTGCTGGTTTTTAACATCAAAGTGACAGCAGTGCTTCAAGCCTTCTGGATTCTCAATCAATTGGATCTCAAAGGAAACATTCTGGTCAGAAAAGGACATTGCCCACTCCAGAAAAAGTTCAGGAAGTTTCTTACACATATCAGAATCAGTACACTTAGAACAGTATTCAGAGAATCTCAAGTGCAATGTACTTTGTACGTGGTACTACATAAAATACACAAGCTACCCAGAGAAAAAAAAATTCTAGCACATAGCACATCGCTGTATGTTAAATCCATACTATCAGATTTGCAGTCTGACAGGATTCAGAGAGAAAAGCTAAATCCTTTTCACCACATTTGAGTACTCCTTGAAGCAATTAACTACTTTGATTCCCAAAATTTGCTGATTTAAATAAAAAGAGGAAAAAAATGAGTTTTCTGTGCTCCTTCCCTACCTTTATATAGATGTTCTAAACGGAGTGGTTCCTCCTATATACAGAGGGGATAATAAGGTACATCACCAAGAAATAAGCTTACTAGAACGTGGCAACACTAGCAAAAGGCCAGATTCCTGTGATAACTCAACTATGTGCTCCATTAGCCTACCAAATGCTTACCTAGAATAAATCACAGCTTTCAAGCTGTGAAACAGTTTTACATCCATAGAAGGCTTAAGCTTGAGAGTCACCTCCCCTCTTCACTACGCACACCTCTTGTTTCACTCTTTGACTCCTCAATATAATACTTCTCATTATTTGAGGCAAAAATCCATAGTGGTATGAGAGTGCTCCAAGAGAATACACTAATTATCACCACCTTAAGACACTTCAAAAATGTAACGAGCAGTTCATTATCCATTAACTCTAATATGACTTCTCCAGCCTTTCCCCTAGAACAAGCGTCAAGACAGCTCTATTTTTTGATATGAACAATGCCATTGACAGAAGGTGATGAAGCTGTAGTAGGCGGAGAGTTTCCTACAAACAATGCTGGAAAACACCAGTACCAGGCAGCGTGGGAATCACAAACTGTGATGAAAGTTATTTAAACTATCACATGATGTATGAATAACTCAAATTCCTCCTTCTTGCTGTTCAAGAAGCACCGGGATAACTTCAGCTTCTACCAATATACATGTTGGGAATGAAATCGGAGATATCTTGGGAGCTGTCACAGAATGTTACTTCCTGCTCATTTTCCCGGCAGTGAAATCCCTCTTTGGCCATTAACAAGTAATTCTTTTGGAAGAGCCAGGGACAGTTCAGCTGAGCCACTGATGTCCTAGTGAAGGAAAACAAGTCCAAGTTACCTGTGAAAAGGATGGATGCAACGTCTCTGCAATTTACACTTGTCACAATTGTCACTCTTGTAAATTCAGTCTTTTCAATGTCTTGCTCAAAACAAATGTGTTCCATCACATGTCTCACTGCAGATGATAATTATGTTCAAGCCTATTTTAAGTCCTCATTGTAGGAGGAAAACAAAACGGCATCTGCACTTCAGTTATCTTTTTTACTTGCGTATGTGAGCAGTTAACCGCAAAGAGCATTAACGCTCAAGCGTAAGTCATGCCTACGTGTCGTGCTCCACAAAGACAGAGCATTCAGCGTTTTCCACTCCATTTCAGAGTAAAAAAAGTAAATATGAGAGCTACGTAACATCAGGATTCTTCATAGAAGCCCCATTTCGGCTGTAGATGTCTTGTAGACACTTTTCTTGTCTGTCTACCCTTAAGGAGGCTGTATCTACTTTGAAATTATTGACTTTTTTACTGTTTAAAGAAAATTTAACTCTAACAGCAGCAGCAAGCCATTATGTTCCACCAATCCATCATTTTTATAGAAAAAAAGTATTTTCTTCACAATAAGCAATTTATAGATCCAGAGATTACATCTGGGATTTGTATTTGTAGTCTATTATTTCAGAAAAAAATAGTTCTAGCAAGAGCAAGGCTTGATAAATGGTGGAAGAGGTTGACATTTTGTGAAGATTTTAGTAATAATCTGAAAATAATTTGGTAAGCATTCCACCAAACAGTACATAGACAAATCAGATGAATTAGAGGCCATGCCCTCAATGGCAAAACCCAAAACACCTCTGAATGCTTCAGATTTAAGACTCCCCATTACCCACGAAGTGCTATTCAACTCTCCTTCCCCAGTTTGTGTTCATGTAACACGGGGAGATTTGGCTGCACCTCTTGCAGTTTAAGGATGCATTAAGCTCGATTCCTGTAAATGGCACACTGATTCGAGACTACCCGAATGCTTGTTTGGGTACAGAAACACAGATCCACAAGAGTTTACAATCTTAATTCTTATTTCTCCTCTGCAGAGCACAACCATAAGAAAAAAGACTTTTTAAAAAAATGGGGTTTAGATCCAGCAGCTGTGTTACTGTGTTCTCCATTACACTGAAACATCTTGTTGCCCATACGCATTTGGGCTTTTTTTTTTTTAAAATCTTGTTGCTTTTCACAATTCTTTTATGATCTCTCACCACGTGGTCTCTCACTGTATGTAGAGGTCCATTTGGGCACAGGTTATAAACAGCACAGCTTCCAGGCACTGCTGCTCCATAAATAACAGGAAAGAGGGAGAGGGCTGAGTATCATTTATTATGGGATTAATTTCCGGTTGCCTTAATAAATAGGAAGATTTTATTGATATTCAAGTTTTTCATCCTTCTATTAAACAATGACTTGAAAGTTTCACAGCCAAAAATGCTCAGGCAAGTGTTACTACTTATATGAATAAAATACTCAAGGAAAATTGTACATTCCACTTCCACTTGACCGCTCTTGGACCACTGTAACACATGGTAAAGCACTAAAGCAACACAGAGTAAGCCTCCCTAAAGGCTGGACAATTATTTAATGATAGCAATTATTTAATATACTGAATTAGTTCTCCACACACAGTACAAGTACCAGAGCTCTACTGGGGTGTCTTAGAAATTCTGGAAGATGGAAGGAGGGGAAAGTTTCTAAAGGACAAGAAAGACTGAGAAAGCAGCTATTAATCCTTGACTAGAAATGCTGAGATGCAGAAAAATTAATCTCCTAGAGCTTGTGGATTAGACAGCTATGCTTGCAAACCTTGCATTTTATTTAGGAATGCAGCATTAGAGTAATTTCATTGTTTAAAAAAATTAATAAATATTTCTTTAGGTCACTAAACTTAACTACTGCTTCTAAATAACTGATAGCTGAGCTTGGTTGGACCAGCCAAGAAGCAGTGAAAGGAATACAAATTTTCTGATACTAGAACCTAGAATAAGAGCCAGAGCTACCTAATTCCTAGACAGATGGCAACAGAAACTTGGTGAACGGTCTGAATTTTTGAAACTACAATATTAGCAATATAGGGAAAGCCTCCTAAGCTCGAGTGCATGCAGCATAGATGCCTCTAAGCTTGGCCTGTCAGGCAAACCAGGACACAGGGGCTAAAAATAAATCAGAAATTGCAGCTCACTTGCACTCCACAAGTAGCAGAGTAAACAGAATGATTGCCAAGGTTTTTCCTCTCCCAGTTTTAGGCATATGCAGCTGGCACCAAGGCGTTGTTCTCATGCACTAAAGGCAGCAGATGGAATGAATTACATATTTCAACAGCCCTTGACATCACATCAAACACCTTGGCTTTTAGTTTCAGAAGAGTAACTCTTGGGACTCTTTTTTTTTTTTCTTCAGCTTTCACCATCCAGCTAAGCCATACACAGTTATTTCCTTCTTTATAGGACAATATAGCCAAGCCATATGTTGCAGACTTGCAAGTCTTGCATAGTAAAACAGTGCAATAGAAGCAGAAGAAAATGTTCTGGTTGCAGCTTTGTAGCTAAGACACTATTCACTGAGCAATGTGTTATAGACAACCTCTGGCAGAGCTTTACAATGCCCATCACATTATGGAAATTGTGGGATCTTCAGCATTTTTCTCAAAAAATAAAGTGAAAAACACCCAGTCTCTGATGTTCACAACTTGGCCAAACTGATCAGGTGTACTCAAGAGACATTCTCAATGGCTTTTGATTTATTCCTTGCGTTTCATAGTCATAGCTACTTTGGGCAAGTGCAGCACCCAAGCAGGTGTGGACCCTTCTCCTGCATGAAGCTGCTCAGTGAGAGGCTGGGAGCAGAGCCTGGCAGAGCAGAACATCCCTCCCAGCACATCATCCAGGAAGGAGGGGGAAAAAAACGCAACCAACCAACCAAGACCCTCTCACACCACATCATCTAATTAATCTGCAATCTCAAAGTCATTGCAGTGATTAAAGTTCTCCTACCCTTAGAAGCTTGCGGGCCTTCTGTCCTGGAGCAAGGCATCAATAGACTCTGCTTTTACATTACCAAGCAGTTCTTTCAGGCTCAGGTTTTCAGCAGATCAAGTCAACATACCTTGTTACGACCTTGATTCCCTCCACTCCTGCTGAAGCATGATCAATGCTGGCTACTCTGCTGTTGCCAGATAACAAAGAGCTCCTGAGACTCCCAGCCTCTCTTAGACCTATATCCTCCCACAGCTTTAGCTGGAAACTCTGCATGTACAAGTGACTTTGATCCCGGCCAGCTCAATACTTCTTTGAAATACATTACCTAGCAGCTACTGACACGGATGTCAATCTCTTTATCATAATTTGTATTCTCTTTCCTCCTTTCAAATATTAACAGCACTATTTCTGCACTGCAGCCCCTGCCCACAGCAGTTTACTTTTATTTAACTATTTACATTTTTAAGAACTCCAAAGTTGCGCTTAAACCTTTTTTTCCAGCTTAGCAAAAGAACAAACAAACAAACATTTGAGCTACAATACAGATTTTTCTCTTCTCTGCCCATTTTTCCTCCAAAAACATTTGGGTTTTTTTATTTCTCTTTGGAAAGGATATCCATCTCTCAACCTTATCAATGAAAAGAAAAAAAAAGAAAAATTAGTATCCATTCCTTGGAAAACTTACCGCTACGAATTTCCTCTTATTCAAGATCCACTATCTATGTTAATGGATTCAAAGCGAATCCATAGTCTGCTACAGATCCACACAGAATTAGGTGTTCCATGCACCTACTTCAGTCCAAGGTGTACCCATTTTTTCCAGCTTTGTTCAAGATACCTTCTCACTTTGCTTCATCCTAATTAAACTATGGCTCAGAAGTTTAGCTCTCTGCCCACTTTCTCTTCTTTCTTGCAGTAGGGACAGCAGTGAGAGACAGGACTTTCCTGACAAAGATTAACTACTCTGATTCATCTCAGTTGTCCACTATCCTAATCTCTCAATTCCCTTAAATCAGCCACTCAAAGCACATAGGCTAAGATACCTTCTAGAAAAGGAAGGTAAAAAAACCACAAAGGCCAGCACAAACATATAACAAAAGTGCAAAGAAAATGGATTGCTAAGTAAAAAAGGTAGAACATTAAGTTAGCCCACAAAACTAGGCAGGAATGAGCAAGATGTAGGCAAAATACATCAGAACTGAAATGCCAAGATAGCAGGAGAAGGAGTTCTCAAGCTGTATATTGAAAGCAACTTTACTTCAGCGCTCCAAGGAAAGTGCTTATTTGTCATCGTTGTGTCAAAATAAACTGATGTTAGCCTTTATGTTTAGTACCACATTAATCTAATATATTTGCTAATTTCTGTGTGGTTCATAACATGTGATGCCATTTAAGATGTAATTGAAATAGAAAAATCAACTGTCACACAGTCTTTAATTTAAATAGTGGATGTGACAGTCTATCCTGTTCCTTTTCTAGGAGTTAAGCCCAAATAAACATTTTTTTTCTTTGCTATTGATCAACTAAATCACCAGCTGTTTATGCAGAATTGCTGGCAACCTTGGGAGTGTGATTTGTCTTCCCAAGCTCCACAAACTTGATTCACCCATTTGCTTAAGAGCACAACAAGCTAACAGTGGGAATGTTCTCATTATTAGTACATTAAAAAGGCTCTGAAAAACAGCCCCTACTTAAGCAGAACTTCCACTGGAAAAAAAAAATTATATCTGCTGAAGAACTACAGCAGCCAGCTCTGCTAGATGAATGGAGCGTAAATCTACGCGAAAGTCTTTAATTGCAAGAACAATCTGAATCTTTGCTAATTAGCTCAAATCAGACTAAGGTTTTATACCCTGGTCTTGCTATAGGCAAACTTAAAAAGTTGTATTAAGTCTGTACAGGTGTGCACACAAGTGGTAAAATTGTGATGCTTTCCCCCGCACTCAAAAAAAAAAAAAAAAGTGTTCCTTTTTCAGCACCTTTTCATTCTCCGCATTAAATCCCTAAGAAAAGAAGCAACCGTTTCAAGTTCACTACAACTTTCCAGGGATGCTGAGGTACATACATGTCACTGTCAGGTGTATAAAGCACCCTGATTCATAGCTTCAAAAGTCCTCACTAACGCAAGCTTTCAGATAATATTGGCAGAGCAAGAAGTGCAACATGATGGAGGTTAAACATTAACCCATGCAGACCAGTGTACCCACACAACCTGTATATTCTAATTTTTGATACTTATGACAAGCACACTTAAGCTACTTAGAAGTGTCTCGGCCTTCCTCTTTCATAGTTGAAGCTCTGATCCTAAACGAATAGTCCATGATATTTACTCAATTCTTTTCCTAACCTTGCATTACAAATAAAAACACGGTTTTAAGGAGATCTTTCAGAACATGACAGAGCAGTCACTTCCCCATTTTATTATGCCTCGAGATTCACACTGTTGGTCAGAAAGTTTAAGGCAACAACAACAACAACAAAATAAAGCTTAAAAGATATTTAAAAGTTGCTGTGGTTTGCAATCACGGTCTAGCACAGCCAGGCACGCCTACTGATTCTTTCTGTACCACACGGATGCCAGTGTCACAGGTTGTTGCATATCAGCATCAGTTACTGCTTCCCCACAAGAATATTATTTTGCTCTCTGAGATATGGAACATAGTTTTCTAGGTCACCTTGGAAATACTGTCTGCTAGCTCCCATTAACTTTTACTAACAGCCCATTCTGTAACCATTCACTTTGAAACTTTAACTCAATGTATGCTGGCTATGTATCTTATCTGAGAGCCAGTTTTGCTCTACCCAAAACAGAAGAGCAAACTTAGCTTAGCATCTCACCTTCCCTTACAAGGCCCCCACCATCAACACTTGTACGTCAGAGCACATCCAATAATCTGGCTAGATTAAGTTGAACAGCCGTGACCCACACACTAAATTGAAAATCATCATATTTTATGGCTATGTCACAAACATTCTGACTGCGACAGATCTCCTATGAGGTATTTTAGAGTAGACTTGATCAGAGTCTCAGAAGTAACATATACGCAGGAGAGAGAATTCATATGCATGAATGAGCCAAGCACATGCTACCTGTCTTTTTTAAAGCTGATTATTCTGATGTGGTCTGACAGAAGCTACGTCTAAGCTGTAGCCTTTTCAGAGGCTCTTTTACTGCATGGAAGACAACACATGTGGCAACAGAAACTGGAAAGACTGAAAAACCAGGCACAGAGGGTTTTTCTCTCCCCGCTCTGACACACAAACACGCGGCAGTCATCAAGTGGAGCCTCCAGTTCTCTGGACAAGGAATAGGAGCAGCAGGGAAAGACAGAAAAGGAGTGGCAGGACTAGATCATTCTGTCTATAAAAAACTAGGAAGGATGTCCCAGTGCCAACAACATCATGAAATAGGTGATGGAAAAACAGACAACAGTGTGGAAAAAAAGCAACATTTTGAAGACACTCTCGAAGGTTAAGTTACAGTTCAAATAGTGATCCATAGCACTGAGAGATTATACCTGTGAAATGACTAGCTGGTGATGGACACCACATGATGGAGCGAAGCTGTCTGACAATAACTGTCAGCATGATCACAAACAAAAACCACCAGCTGCATCCACAGCTGTCCCACCCAGCATATTGAGAAGGGAGCTGGGACAATCCTGCAAAATATTCTGCAAGACTGAGGTCAAGCGACAAGCAAGCTCATTTCAGGTTAAAAAGAAGTTTATAATTATTTATTCGGTGGTACCTTTTTGTTGCAATACTCACAGATATAAAATAAATTTGCCTCTTACCAAAAAATGAATTTATTCTTAATATACACAGCACTTCAGTCTGAACCTGTTTGAACCTATTTGTCAAATAGTCTCCTTCTTGGGCATACAGGAAAATAATTTGTACCAAGATAAGGTATTTTTAGGTGACATCAACTGCAAATTCCTTTTTAGAAATCTACTGTTATGGTTTCAGTCAAATTCCTTCACCACCAAACACTGCACCATGAATTTAATCACTTGCTTGGCAAGTTTAGTACCCAGAGACACCACAGAAGTTTTCACAGCTGTCCGAAAAAAAAATGTTGCAGCCTCTGACTTTTTACACTAAAACTTCTGCAGCCAAGGTTTACTGTAAATTGATGATTTAGCTGTATAAGATGTTAATATGCAGCTTGATATATAATTCATGAGAATGAGTCACAGACCTAATTAGAAGCATGACATGAAAAGCTTTAGAGTCCACAATCTGGATTCTCCCTGACATGAAGGATTTGACATGTGAATGTATTTTCACTTACTGAGAGAAAAGAGATAAATGACCTTTTACATCTAAATGTAAAAATGTCATGTTGGAGATGCATCACTTGCTTTCTGAGAGTCTGGGAAAAAAAAAAAAACAGTGGAAGTATCCAACTTGATAGAAGAGAAGCCCTTCAGAAACATGAAGTACGCACCCCTCCATCCCTTTTTATCTGCTTGTAAAACATCTATTCTATATAACTGTCCCATCAAAGACATTAAATAGAGGGTTTATAATCCTCTGCCAGGTGAGCGTTTCTGAAGCTTCCGTAAGGTGGCCCAGGAACAGCTCTCATTTGCAGAGCTAGCCAAAGCCACATCATAGCTACACAGCCCTAAATACCTCTATATACCACCACAAACGGTGTTTCAGCTTTCCAAGCTTAATTGAGGATTAAATTAATCTTAGAACATCGTTATTTAACTGTTTTGGCTGGAAGTAGTGTGTTAGCTAAATTCGCAACAATAGATTCAGACAACAGCAGAAGGGAGCCACCATTCAACTAATGATAACGGCTAGCAGTGGTCACTCAGCGTACCCAGGGAAGCACTAGTAGCACATCATATTAGGGGGCTGTTTGGTGCAGTGCATTGCTTTACTAATTATTTTTTTCTTGGGGCATAGACCAAAAATCAGCTTGTTATAGGTACCAAGTGAAGTCAGTTGGGTAGTGTGAGCCTGACCTATTTGCCTTCCTGAAGGCTTTGTTTACTCAGGGCTGATTTGGGAAGCCCAGTTTCCCAGAGTTGCCTGTTTCCTTGCATGTTTACCTGTCCATCACGGCATTTAGTCCTGCCAAGTATTTTCAGAAATATTATTGCTGTTAAGAATATTTTTTTTCTGCAAGTTTGGGTTAATTATTCCTTATCTCACTGCATAGTAATTGGATTATTTCATTTCTACAACAATTATTTAAGTCATGCAGACATGCTAGGTATTATCTCATGCAAAATGAGACCAAGGTGAAGGTATCACTGGATACATTTAAAATAAACATTGACTGCCAAGCAGAGACCACAGTTCCAAACATTTTCATCAGTTCACAAAACAAACCACCATGATATACTAATTAGCTGTCAAAAACGGAAGAAAGCATTTTGAAAAACAATTTCAAATTCCATGGGAATTAGCGTGAACCTTACTGCACACAAAGAAAACCAAACCCAACACTATTTCTAGCCAACACTGGTCTGATCCTCATAAACCAAAGGCTAACCCAAGTTGAAGACGTAGCACTGTTGCGTTAAGAGCAGTAATTTGGCAGGAGATAAACCCCCTTGCGTTCCAGCTTATCCTCAGATATTAGAGGGGCTGGGGGCGGCTGGGTTGAAATCCTGAATAATGTCCAATTTGACACTATGAGTCCGATATCTCGGATTCACTCAACAGTGTGCTGCGTTCCCCTCCAGCCACTACCTATGGACTTATACAAGAGTTCAACAAATTGAAAACCCAGATTTATAATAATAAAAGGCGCAACTAAAGAAAAATCAGGAAACCAAAAAAACCCAACCAACCCACAAAACAAACCAGAAAAGTACATCAGACTTGACAACTTAAGCTCTATGAGCTTAATTTCAAAGTCTTTGCCATCCAGCTGTAACATTCACCAAATGCAACCCCCCCGAAGGATCCAACTCTTCATAGGTCTTATTGAAGATGAAAGGAGCCACTCACACCCTTGACATTGTCAGCAACAGAACAACAGACCTCCATCTGCCATTACTCATGGGCACTTAGTCTAGAGTAGAGAGGGAGCTTTTCTCTTACCGTACATGAAAGAGCTGCTTCTTTATATTCTCAGCTGAGTTGAGACTCCAGAGGTTAAGAGCTGGGGAAAAAAACAAAACACAAACTACGTCATTGTAGGAAGGGGATTTTTACAAGTTAGCTTAGCTTTTCGGGTATGTTTATACATAATCTACCACAGAGAATAAGATAAAGGTATTGAAGAATCGGTATTCTGCCAGAGCTTGTCTGTTATGGCCATTTTCAAACTGAATCTAAAAAAAACCTAGCAGCTGATGGCAATGTATGATAAACCGTGACACTAGAAAAGTATGGCAAAGCTGATGCTAAGTCAGGTGCTCCTCCATTTCTTTCTCCCTGCAGTCCATCATTCTCCTTCCTCTACTGACCTCCTCTTAAGAGAGTTAAGAGGGACAGACAGACAGGACAAAAAGTCTTCCATATCTGAAAAAAATAAGTTTCTACTTCTCACCCTGCTTGGCTTTTTTTCTCCACTTCTCCTACACTTCTGTACTTGAGTGCCACAAAGGAGTCAAACCTGAAGAGAGCTTCCATCAGAAGCTTCCATCAGAAGCACATCTTGTGCCTACAGAACTCAAACAAGCATTCCTGCTGATCCTAAGAGGAGGGTGAACATGATTCTGAGGCACAAAACTTGGAGTTTCTATATTAAAATTTTGTATTAAATTCTATTATCTGCTAATAACAATGCAACTTCAAGGAAAGAGATTCACACAATATTCCTAGATTCATCAAGCTATTGGCATAATAAGCACCAGGACAAAGAGCTGTGTCTTGTCCAAGCACAGAAGCGTATAGAAAGCATATCACAAAAATAAAGTGAGGTTTATATTTGAACTACATGAAGTCATTTGCTCCCCTTTTCCCCAGGAAACATTCCTGCCCCCAGGAAACATTTCAATCTATCGTTACTCTTTGGAAGACAAAAAATTTGAACAGAAATTGAGCATAAAGGAAGGTGTACAGCACAACAACTTTTTTGGTTTTTACTTGGGGGGGG
>JAVSBS010002411.1:0-10848 GCA_033124195.1 Coracias cyanogaster | reverse complement strand
GGTAAAATTAAGTGTCAATCACAGAATGTTAGGGAAGGGCCTTTTGGAGATCTAGTCCAACCCCCCTTCTTAACTAGGTTAAGCCAGTGACACTGGCTTTCCTCCAGTCTTCAGGCACCTCTCCTGTTCTCCATGAACTTTCAAAAATGAAGGAGTGCCTTAGCAATAACATCAGCCAGTTCCCTCAGCACTCATGGGTGAATCCCATTGGGGCCCATGGATTTGCAGGTGTCCAGCTTACCTAAATGATCTCTAGCCCAATCCTCCTTGACCAAGGGAGAGTCTTCCTTCCTCCAGACTCTCTTTTACCTCACGGGATGGGGATTCCTGAGGGCCAGTCTTAGTAGTAAAGACTGAAGCAACGAAGACATTCAGTAACTGCCTTCTCTATATCCTCTGTCACCAGGGCACCCATCTCATTCAGCAGCAGGCCCACATTTTCACTGGTCTTCCTTTTCCTGCTGAGGTACCTGAAGAAGCCCTTCTTGTTGTCTTTTACATCATTTCCAAGAGGGCCTTAGCCTTCCTCGCTGCATCCCTACATACTGTGGCAACATTTCTATGTCCCTCCCAAGTGGCCAGTCCCTTTTTCCACATACTGTAAACTTCCTCCTTCCATCCAAGTTTTTCCAGAAGCTCATTGCTTATCTGTGCAGGTCTCTTGCCTTTTCTACTCCATTTTTTTACTTGCAAGGACACAGTGATCTTGAGCTCGGAGGAAGCGGTGCTTGAATATTAACCAGCTCTCTTTGGCTCCCCTACCTTCTAGGGTCCTAACCCCCAAGATTCCTCCAAGTAGGTCTTTGAAGAGGTCAAAGTTGCTCTCCTGAAGTCCAGGCTGCAATCCTACTTATTGCCCTGCCTCTTCCTCACATGATCCTGAACTCTACACCTCATGGTCACTGCAGCCAAGACTGCCCCAACCAGACCTTCTTTGTTCATTAGTACAAGGCCCAGCAGCACACTTGTCCTCACTGGCTTCACCACCACCGTTGTCACTGCTGCAGCTCATCAATTTTTTCCATATATATGACCACAGATACACCAAAACATAGTTCCTTAGTTGGAAGACGTAGTTTAGACTATTGCTAACAGAAATAAAGGCTGAAGTTTCTTGGATGTAAATAATTTGTTGCTAGAAGAGTTTGTACACTTTCCATGAAGAATGTAACTCATGAAAATGGCTTTTTATCATAACTGAACTCACCCTTGTTGAGCTTTTTGGAATAGTTCTCTCAGCACCGATTGCCTGAACTGAACAGGTAAACTGAGGGTTACATTATCTTCAAGGAATATCTTCACTAAGTCCTATAACAAAAATACAGTTTGAATAGTCAATGGATAAAGCAAAAGATACAGATAGAGTAATTTTCTATCTAGTAAAATAGATCAAAATAACAGAAGCAGTTTGCACCTATATGTAACAGAAAAATTCATTAAACAACCAGAAAGGGACTGAACAACAAAAAAGTTCTCTATCATCAGAGAATCAAAACAAAAAACCCAAAACTTGCAAATCTTAGCAGTACCATTCCCTAAAACCCTAAAGAATTAGATTCTACCTGAAAATTCCACACATTGTCTAATGGGAATTATTTACGTTGTATGGAATCCAAGACTTTTTAATCTAATATATATCAGATTATGCTATATTCCTATGTAACATGTTCTAAACCAGTACACCAATGGTTAACTGGAACACTTAAGCTCATTAAAATAAAAAAATCAGTTCAAGTGGAATCATGCACATGGAATGATAAAAGCCCCTCAAGTATATGTGGGTTTATTTCAGGTCCCTACCTGATAGTTGCCAGATTTCATACAGCTGTGGATTTGACTATAAGGAGTTGCCTGTTGAGCTGTGTCATCAGAAGATGAGGTAAGAACCCCACAAGCTTGACAATACCCTGCTAACCGTTCTTCATCGATGGTAAAATGAAGTGATGATGAGCCATTCTGAAAAGTAAGAGTTAATAAAATCTTAGTGGCCAAAATATTATGAAACAATCTTAATTTGGAAACAGAAAGACTCACAATTTCTCCAAGTGACAGCAAAACAACAAAGGAACACGTACGTACAAACTTTTTTAAAAGCACTTTGCTATGTGCTCTTTACAGCTTAGACCATGCGTTGCCTATTTAAACAAAAACCTGAGCTTTGCAGTTTTGGGAATATAAATATGAAGCAAAATTTAAAAAGGAAGCATACTTTAATTGTAAATTTAAATGTATTTTTCAAAAAGTCAGAACATAGACAATCTGATTGCCAAGAGAAAGTTAAATAAAAAAAAAGAATAGGAAGTGCTGTATAGTCACCTTCCTCAAAAACACATCCCAACAATCAAGCTAACACCATGGACACAGAATGTACTGTTCATTTGAGTTAGTATTAGCACCAGAGATGTTATTCTTGCATTTCTTGCATCAATACAATTTGTGTAAGGGAATATCTATTACAAAATATAGAACAAAGCAGCAGTATATTACAGCTGATTCATATAATTTCAAACAAGGCACAAAGCAAAAAAAATCAAAACCAAAAATTGCTGTTAAAACCCCACAAAGTTTCTTTAGAAACTATGTGTACCATTAACTTGCTAGAAGGAAACAAAAATGTAGACAAGTTTTTTTAGAAGCATTGAACACATATGCTAATAAAACACTCATTACCTTTGCAATCAACTCCTTTATTCTGAAAAACTTTTCTTTAGCATTTTCATGAACAGCCGCATTTGTAGATCCTTGTTGAAAATAGATTGCACCCAAATCATAGCAAACCTGCAAATAGCATTGATATAAAAAGCATTATCATGGAAATTTACATAACTAAGATTAAGTATTCCAACTCAAACCTTATACATAAATACTCCTAGTTTTCTCACCCCACACACTTCAATTGTTTCCTCTAACTGCAATGTCAGTATGAGTAATTCTGCACAGACATTACAAAATTGCAGAACGGTTTCCACATCATGTTAAGAACAATGCAACAAGCTGTCCTTGACATGTAATGGTTCACTCCAGAGAGCAGGGGGAAGCGAAGGGTTGGGGGAAGCAACAGTATTTTACAGTGTTGACACAAAGTTCTAAAAATGAAGTCAACAATATCTCATTGCATTAAAAAAACCACAGGAAGTATTAACAGAAAGATACTATTTATCTCAAAAATATTACCTAACACTTTGCCTAAATAAATAGTTAAAATGTAAAAGTTTTAGTATAGAACATAAGCTACCTGGCACTCTATCTCCTCTGCGCTGATTTTCAGTCCAGCTGTGGAACTCTCCGTTTCTCCATTCACCATACCAGGCTCCATGGCTAACAAATCCAGAGTTCTTATAGTGTGGACATAAAGATCTTTATTTAATTTAAGTGCTCCTTCTAGGACAAGGATAGAATCAGCGGCCTGCTCTTTCAACTGTAACAGTGCAAGTGAATTGAAAAAAACAATCTCTTAATTTTGAGTTTAGCTCTGGGTTTAAATTAAGACCAGAAATAAACCAGCACAGTAAAAAGATAGTTAAAAAACCCATCCTCATGCACCTGTCCTACTGCTATGTAGCATCCGCTCCTGTATTTCTCATACAATAAAGAAATTTGTGAATTCCAGGTATCCAGAAGGAACAGAATCAAACCCTTAATTCCAACTGAAAGAAAACATTTTTCTCCATTTCATCTACACCTTTTTATCCATTTTTGGAGCACTAATTTATGCAACAGTCAAACTGTAAATTTTTAGTTATTTCACAGCTGAAACAAAACCAGCTGCTACATGAACAGCAAGATTTTTTCAAAAATGTTGAATTAACAAAAGAGTTAAATGTAATTCATGCTCACTTATTTAAAAAAAACATGAAAACGTAAAGAAATTGTAGAACACATGTAATACAAATTCCTTAGCTGATTCCAAGTATGATAAAAGTAGGAGAATGAGCTAGGTAATTATGGAAGCAGAGGGTTTGTTCTTCCTCTTCCTTGCTTCTCTCAAAGGGAAACACTTTAAGCATAACTAGCATTCTGTTGAAAGCTACATACAGAAAACATTCAGCTCCTAAATCCTTTTAAAAGAATGTTTTAAGTGTTGAATTTTGCTGCCATATGATTCCGCAGCTCAAGCATGGTATGGTCTTAATTACTAATCACACACTGATTAAGGATGGGCTGATGAAGGAACACGTCAATCACCCAAAACAAATTCCATACTATATGCAGCACAGAGACAACGCTGTCCCAAACACACACAGTGGAACGGCAGCAATTATAAACCACTGACTCTAACAGACTGGTGCTGTTTATTTCCTGTCCATTTATATTTACATGTAAATTCAAGCAAAAAGCAGGGGGTGGGAGGATGGGTGAGATCTCACCACTTTCAAAATATTTTCGGTTAGTTCTTTTTCTTGCTGCATCTGGTTCATCCTGGAAAATAGAGAGAGGAGATCAGGATTTCAATTATAAAGCAAACCTGCATGTTATTTTACTTTCTATTCTAGACCACAACAATTTATTCATAGTAAGTTTTCAACATCATTATGCAGGACCACTGACTGTTCTTATCTGTATCTGCAACACAGAATTACAGAACAAAAACATTGTCTTGAATGAGACTGTGGTTCAATAAAATGGAATTTACAATTTTTTTGCTGCTCTCTAAAAATCAGATTGCTAATATTAGCAAAACTATCATGAAGAAATCCGCTTCCACAGCCTGAAGTCTCCTGAGGGTTCATTATTTAAATCTTCTCAGGCATGTATCAGGGGCAGAAGTGTATTCATGTATTTATGTAAAAAAATAAAGTATTTTAAGATTATTTACCCATACAGAAGTTTTTATTCAGGATCACATTCTGATACGTATAGGACAATACAAGATTTATAGCAAAATGAGTAGTAGTATTTTTAATCAACATACTTAACAGACTCTCTCAAACAAGTATGGACTAATGCTAGAGTATAAAATCAGCATAAAAGGCATAAGAAGTACCACTGAGATACTCCCAACTTCAGCAGAGAAATTTGTAACATAAAACTCAATTCCAAGGACAGGTTGTAACTAAAGCCACAGAACTTCCAGAATGCAAACGAATATTGACTTTATATTTGAAATTATTGCCTAATGAAGCAAATGAAAATACTTCATTATTTCTCAGGTTATCATACATAATGCAGCAAATTGCTGTAATCAAACAACTTTATTAAGCAAGCTCCTTTAAGTTAAAGCAGGATGCAAGAAACATACCCTGTCTAAACTAGAGAATAAGCATTCTGCCCAGGCAAACTGCTATCTCCCTTTTCCCCCTGATTTTCCACACCTATGGGGAGGCACATGTTATAAATATATTAAGAGCGGAATGACAGCCAAGTACATATATGTATCAATCATGTCTGACAGGAAAACAGAAATACTTGAAATACATGCAAGTTTTCCATGCTACAATTAGCCATTTTAAGCAACTGTCTGTTATTAAGACACACTTAAAAATTAAGTTTCTGATCACAAAATACACATGAAATCCAAGTGAACTATACTTACACATTTAACTGAGGCGGACCAGGTTTCACTTGCTTTACAGGAAAACTACTTTGAACGATGGTCCTTATGGCCCTACACAGAGGAGAAAATTAAGCAAAGAACGGTATTAGCCTTACAAGTGTAATGAGCAAACTATGTGCCTCTTAAAAAGCATCTGTTTATCATTTCAGATACATTATACCATTAGAATACATCCTCTACTTGAAAGCACATCTAGTATTATACCATTAGAACACATGCTCTACTTGAAAGCACATTTAGTATTTAAAAAATGCTCTTATGACCATAGCAAGCTAAAAGTCAGCAAGATTTTTATCTTTGTAAGGTGACAGTTCAAAGCACTACCCTATTATAGAGAACAAAACCAGCTGTAGAATAGCTATAACCTATATCCTCACTATAACCTGCCTACAGATTACAAAATTATTACTGCTTTGAGATTACTTCTCCTTCTGTGTACAAGTATACAGACAGAAGAAAACATTGCTTTGTTCTATCGTGACTTTGAGATTACTGCCTTAAAGTATCTTACCATCTGTTGTAGAGCAGTATTGCCATTGCAGTGGTTGGGGGCAAGCTGGAGAGGTCTACATCCACATGTTTAGTTCCTGGGGGAACTTTGCTGATACACAGAAGTTCATTCAGTAGCATGTTCAATACAGGAACAGACAAGCTATTAAAAAAAATAAATCAGATACTTCACATAGTAAATACTTACAGAATGTTTAAATACTACACACTACTATATTATTACTTAACACCCCATGGAAGTAAGGGTAGTATGATGATTTAGCGTGATGAAATGCTCCGTATCTGATGGTGTTCTGGATCAGGTATATGAAGCAGTTACCTGTATGAGCAGTGTAAGTCAAGCCCTGACAGCTGAACTACAACCATGGACCACTGCATCAGTCCAGACACACGCCCAGAACAATCCAGTCACCTGTAACACCTAACTATCAAGAAATACTTTTCAAAGCAGTCCCAGATCATACTTCCAGAAGGTAATCAACCACATTTCCACTGCAAATGGAATTTCGCTCACGTAAAGAGAACACTTCTCTGTGCTTCATGGCTTATCTCGCTTTCTAGAGCATTCAGCAGCAAACAGTGAAGTTGAGACTAGGAACTGCAACAGAGGACTGCAGAGCGCTCTAAGGGATATTATGTAAAATATACGTTAGCTGGGACAGAACCTCCCTTGATAAACGAGAAGGCACGCAGTATGGGCTGCTTCACTCCAAGCTTTGGAGGTATAATTTAACTATAACTATTTAGACTATTACTAATTTAGACATTTTTTGAAATTAGAGGTGATCACCTAATGCTAATTTGCATTTTTTGCAACCAGCTTTGAAAACCACCAGTGAAACTACACTTTGGCAACTAAAGCCAGAACTCTGGTTTAACAAATTTTAGGTCTTGTTTTCATTGGCAAGAGTAGAACATCATTCAACCGTTTACAACAGCAGAAGTTTTTTAAAAAAGCTTGGCGCAAGCTGTTATTTTATTCCTTTTTAACTACAATAACTGAAGCTTTGGGTATAATAAGTTTTTTTAAAAAAAAAGCATGTTTCTTAGTTAAAGCCAGTATTAGCCTTCACAAGCTAACAGAACAAGAACACTAGCTACTACACAGAGATGCAAAATTAGCAGCCGAAATGAATTCAGATTGGTTCTCAAATAAAACCACCCCAGATGGACAAACCAACCCTACTGAAACCCAGAATCAGCTCAACAGTGTCATACAGTAAGGATGATTTCTCAGTCGGCATTTTGTCAGCATACCTGCATTTTAAGAAGTGAAGGTACTAACTGACAGAAAATACACTATGAATAAACATCACTATGAATTCCTCCTGCAAGAAGGAGCCAGCGTAAAGGAAGAAACAAGCCCTGCCAGTAATTTGAAGGAATATAGTTTTTTCAGAATACGTCTGAGATTAAAAAATTTCTACATAACATCACAAAGAACACATGATTTTCAGAGCAACAAGAGAAATAATACAATGTAACATTACTTATTTTAAAGAAACTAACACACTCAAGTCAATGTAACCTTTATCTAATGCAGATCTTTCTTCCTCCAAGGCCTAAGCAAGCTAAATGTTTTATTTAGTATCTTTATCAGTGATCTGTACTTGGCACTGGTGGGGCCACATCTCAAATACTGTGTTCAGTTTTGGGCCTCTCACTACAAGCCAGACATTCAGGTGCTGAAGCATGTCCAAAGAAGGGCAAGGAAACTTGTGAAGGAGAACGAGTGTTATGAGGTGCAGCTGAGGGAACTGGGGTTTAGGCTGGAGAAAAGGTGGCTCAGGGGAGACCTTATTGCTCTCCACAACTACTCGAAAGGAGGTTGTAGCCAGACAGGGGTTAGTCTCTTCTCACAAGTAGTAAGCGATAAGACAAGAGGAAACGGCCTCAAGTTGTAGCAGGGGAGGTTTAGATTGGACATTGCAAAAAACTTCTTCATGGAAAAGTTTGTCAAGCACTGGAACAGGCTGCCCAGGGAAGTGGTGGAGTCGCCATCACTGGAGATATTTAAAAGACATACAGATGTGGTGCTGAGACATGGTTTAGTGGGGGACTTGGCAGTGCTGGGTTAATGGCTGGACACAAAGATCTTTTCCAACCTAAATGATTCTATGATTCTATGGAAGTACAACTGGGGCAAGCATTGCCCCACTAAGATTTTACACTGCTGACGTGCAGCTCCCTAATGTGCTTAACACTGCCAGAGTAAACAAGTTCCCAGCAGTTCTACCTCATTAGACCATTCAGCAGCCAAAATTATTTGGGTTAAAAAATTCAAAAGAAAAATGCAAAGGTGGAGTTTGTTTTAACCACTGTCAGTTCAGTGATCGAGTTCGCAAATATATGGAGTTCTTTACATCAACAAAACAGGAGCAAGACTTCCAACTTCAAGCATGTCAGAATTGGGAAATTTAAGCTGTTTTTGTCACTGAAGAAAACATAACATAAAAATTCATCTTTACGCAGTTTGGATGTGCACGTCTTAATAGCCAAGAACCACTATTCTTCCTCTCTAAATTATAAAGAGTATTGATTTGCTCACAGACATTGCTTTTATCAAGACCCTCTTCTAACTCAAAGGTGAAATAAAACTTGATTTCTGTTGTTACACCCAAGACTCTTCTCAGTGTAAAGAAGATACTGTCAGAAAAGGGAACAGGATAGATTTCCAGTTGTTAAAATAAAGATCTCAAGCCACTTCAGGGTAGCAATTACAGCATGAAGATGCACAGACTATACCTTTTCTCCAATACATCCAAATCCCACTTCAGATGAGCAGCAACTTTAAGAGCAAGTAGTTTTAAAATGCGGTTTCGTTTATTATCAGGTGGTGGCTGGACTTGGTTCTGTTCATTCACTGATGGTTTCGAAGCTTGTTCCAAGAACTGAACAATCAGCTGTACAGGTGGTGGATCTGCAAAAAACACAACCACTCTTCAAATTCTTTGTAAGCCCAGAAATTAATTTCTTGTTGTATCTATGAACAGCATCTTATTGCCTTGTCATTTATACAGCTGCCATTGTCACCTGGCAGATTCTAATCCCATAGCGTGTTTTGCTCATGCTGATTCAAATCATACTATTAACAGATCTTTGTTTAGCTTTCAAGTTTACTTGACCACGGTAAGCACACTCTCATACTTATTTTCAATATTTTGTATTAATTATGTTTCAGTACTTGCATCTACAGAAAATAAATATTGCCTATTGAAATCGCATGTTAGTTGTTGTAAAAATGTGTACCTGTAATTCTCCTCTGTATTTTAAAATACATTTACAAACTGCTGGTAGTTCTGAATACACCGAGAAGATACTTTCAGACCAATGAAAAAAAAGAAAATAAAGCGGTGCCCCTAAAAATCTCTCCCTTACAATAAGACAGTCTCTCCAGTATCTCTGAGTTGCTTTGAAAAACTGAAGCTATATGACAGAATCCCTGAATGGTAGGAGTTGGACAGGACCCCTGGAGATCTAGCCCACAAGTCGGTGTCAGGATGCCCAGCTATGCCTGCTGACATGCCCTGCCCCTGACATGACCCATGTCCTACGGAACGCCATGGTGGTGACTAGGGTTTCTCATGTCATGGCGTAATGTTCCTAGCCCCAGCTGATACAGCTCCTCTATAAAACAGCTCCTCTGCAAGTGTAAGCTGGGGTGGAAGGTTCTTCCTCAGCCCCTGCATGGTCTTCAGCTCTAGCAGAGGCAAAGGAGTCAAAGGGCATCTTCCTAAAAAACAAAGCACCCTGCTCAACTGCCCAGAAGGACTCCAGAGGACACCTCTGAAATGCTCAGCCAAGCTGTGGAGCATGGGAGCTGTGAGTCTCACCCAGCGTGAAGAAGAGAAGGCTCCAGGGAGACCTTCTTGCAGCCTACCAGTATCTGAAGGGGGCCTACAAGAAAGCTGGGGAGGAACTTTTTACAAAAGCCTGTAGTGACAGAATAAGGGGTAATGGCTTCAAATTGGAAGAGGGGAGATTTACATTCAAAATTAGGATGAAATTCTTCACTCTGAGGGTGGTAAGAAACTGGAACAGGTTGCCCAGGGGAGTTATAGATGCCCCAACACTGGAAATGTTCTAAGACAGGTTGTACAGGACTTTGAGCAACCTGGTCTATTGGAAGATGCCCCTGCCTATGGCAGTGGGGGTGGAACTAGATAATCCTTAAGGTCCTTTCCAACCCAAACCATTCTATAACTCTATGTTCCAATCCCCTCATCATCCTCATAGCATTCCATCAGATTCTGTCCAGTAGTTCCCTGTCTCTTGAACTGGGGAGCCCAGGACTGGACACAGTACTCCAGATGCAGCCTCACTAATTGTCCTGGTTTGAGTTAGAATCAAACCAGTTCTGTTCAGTGATTTTACTTTTCAGCTAAGTCTTTTCTAACTAACTGCACTTTCTGAAGCTAACAGCATGTTTTTCACAGATGGTGTCTGCTTCTAGCAGTGATAACACTTGATATTTAGAGCTACTACCAAGGATTGGTGTGCAGACCAAGGTCACTGCTAACTCTTGTGTACCACATCGGAGGGTGCAGACAGGGAAAGGCTGAACCTGCGGGGACGAGCAGCGAGGACACGTGACCCTACACTGACCCATACTCGTCATATTCAGTATAAAGCTGAAGGGATCACAAGGGTCTTGACCCTTTTTGCCTTTCAGCCCTTTGCCCTTTCTCCTTCTCAACAATCCTTCTGCTGGCCTTACTTTGCTGGCTTGACTTCAAAGTTTAACAGAATTATATGCTCATCTCAGGACTCTTGGCTGAACCTCA
>JAVSBS010002410.1:0-38956 GCA_033124195.1 Coracias cyanogaster | reverse complement strand
GCTTCTCCCGTCGCTTCTCCCGTCGCTTCTCCCGTCGCTTCTCCCGTCGCTTCTCCCGTCGCTTCTCCCGTCGCTTCCTGGGGCTTCGGTGTCACCCAGAGCCGAGCTGGGCGGCAGAGAGCGGGCGTGAGGGAGGCAGGAAGGTTACTGCCTGCTCCCCCCCCCCCCCCACACTTCGTTTCCTCATTTATTTGAATGTTTTGGGTTTTTTCCCCCCTAAAGGCTTTTGTTGTTAGGGGAGAGCGGTGCGGTTATCGCTGCGGGAACGCGGGGCAGGTAGCGAGCGTGCTGCTCCTGGTGTGGGATGAAGGCTGCTCTGGACAGCATCAGGCACCAGACGCTGCTTTGGTGGCTCTTCGGCAGTTTATTCGGAGCTGAAAAGCGTTTTGCTGTTAGAAGAGGTGGCTGTGGCGACTCCAACTTTTGATCAGGCGAGGAGGAGATGCTGTGGAGCTTGGAGGAGGGCGAGGAGCTCACCCGCTGTGGGGCTGGTGGAGTTTGTTTCAGCGCCTTGCACTGCTTTGAATATTTCATTAAATATCGAGCGTGATACAGCTGTACTCTGTTGCATTTAAAAGGTCTAGAAATAGAAGGTAGCCGCTTCTGGAGAGCGTATCCAAGCGCGGACTCTTCCTTTTCCTTTCTTTTCTTAATAATTTCTAAGATGCCGGCAGACTGCGAAGCAGGCCTGCGTCTCCTAAAGAGCCTGAGTGAAGTCACTGCTACCTGGCCACGAGTTAGTTAATTAAAGCTTTATTTTTCTAGTGCTATTGTATAAGAGGCTGTTCTCTGAAAAGATTTCCTGTGTGACCAAGGGACAGTAACAAAAGAAAGCCCTAAACCGAAAGTTTGCACACCCCGTTAGGACATTGGATTAAAAAAAAAAAAGGGGGGGGGAGTGGAAGGGAGAAAAAAATATATTGTTCAGAGGTGTGACCTCACAGCCATAGATTAACAGTTTCGGTCAATAAACGAAGACCCTTTGGGGGAGGGAGGCGTAGGCAGGGCGCACACATGCGTATGGCACTGCATACGATACACACACGTTGCGCTTCTGTGGCAAATTTAACACATGGGACATTTGACATGTGTGGTGAAGGGCCGCAGGGGAGCCCGACTTCTCCAGACTTTCGGTTTGGAGCACATTGATCTCACTGCAGTTCTGAAAGGATAAGTTATATTTCCTTGTTACAAAAAAAAAAAAAAAAAAAAAAAATTACTTTCCTATTAACGTTTATAGCCTGGCTACTGCGTTATATAAATTAACTAATTGTCAAAACTGCAGTTCACGCTGGTTGGAGTCGCGATGACACCAGCACCACTCAGTATGATTACAGCCTTGTAATTCATGGCAAGGTTATCTCTTGCTTCTTTACTGTTTCTTTCACTGTATTGTGCAGATTTTTTTTTTAAATGAAATATAGCCCTTTAAAATTTTGTATTTTGGAGTGGTTTTTACCATTGTGGTGTTTGCTTGTTTTTTTTTTTTTCCTTTTCTTCCTTTCAAGGTCGATCCAAATTGCATTTTACCTTTGTGACCATTTAGTGTGTATTGTTGCTGTTGCAGCAGTGGCTGGTCACTGGCTTGACTGCAATATTGCCTATAGGTTTAACTGTTTGGGGGATTGGGGGATGCAGACTGATGCTATTCCTCAAAACCTGGCAAGCCAAGGACATGAAACAATTGATGGTGTTTTTTTGAAAGAACAACAGCCTCGAGTATTGGAGGAGAAATATTGGACATTCCATGCCTTTTACTCACGTAGCTTACGTTTTGCCAGTCTTTTTTTTTTTCTTTTTGCTCATTCTTTTTAACTTTGTAAAATAAGCTTTTTGAGGAAATTAACCTTGTACTTTGAGCTTAAAATAGTAACAATAGTTTTTCCATACCGTGGCTTTTTTTTTTTAACCTGATGCTTTATAAAAGAAATTAAATGCACTTTTATAGCCAGTATATAAAATTATCAACCCTGTGAAAAGTCATGTGCATCTTCACACATGCACTATTACTGTAAGGACAGGTAAAATTTCAAATCGGTGATACATTTTATATGGCATTATTTTTTCTTGTTTTCCTTGCTCTACAGTTAAGTGCATACATAAACCTCTATAATAAACACATATACATATATATATATATATATGCATGTGTATATATATGCATGTGTGTATTTCTCTTCTATAGAACTTCAAGTTTAGAGTAGTGCAGACAGGCAGCATCTGGATTTTGTTACCTTAAAGCTAGCCATCAGCTTCTGGGACATTTTAAAGCAGTTAGATACCGTGTATGTCTAAAGCTAATAGTCAGGTAATCAAATAATGTTGTGGTGGAGAGCTGTATCTTTTGTCATGCGTATTAGAGCAACACCTATTAATAAACTCTTGTATAATTCCAGCCATCCTGTGAACTCCAGCTTTTTATTTTCTAGTAACTGCTCTGTGTATTGAGCATGGTAACATTCAGCTCTACAGAAAGAATGTTGGTTTTTTTTTTGTTTTTTTTACGCTCATAGTCATGCGTGCTTCGGGGGGTGTGCGTATTCATTTGTAATTAAGAAAGAAATTCTAGGGTTTCTGACTGCATTTGTGTGCAGCTTGTGAAACGCAGAGTGGCAGCATGTTCAATGGGCAAAGTTTGGAAATTCATGTTCCCCCGTGTATTTGGGTGAAGCACTGCTTTCGCTTCACTTGTTTGGTGAAATTGTCTCGGTTCTTCTTTGAGAAGTACTGTGTTATTGTACGTCATGTCCTTCTCACGGCGGGAGCACGAATCTGTGCGAGATCTCAGGCTGCAGCCTGTGTTTGTGTCTTCTAACAGAGCTAGCGTGTTGTTGTGTAGAAATGGTGTAAATGAATAGCTATATGGGTAGCGAGATTATAAATAGAAAAAACAGATTCCATATGTTTGTCTGAATGCTCTAAGTTTTACTGTTTCATGGCCTTTTGTGGAACACGGAGCATGCGCTCTTGTTATTCGATTTACTTGTGCTCCTTCATTATCAGGTGCCACCACTGAAACTAAAACTGTAATTACAGGTTTAGACAAACCCGTTGTCATAAAAAATGAAAAGGGGATGGGGAGAAGGCAAATTTTTAAGGAATGTGATATGTCTCTGAAGGACAAGCACCGGGTCTGAGGAAAGACATAACCTTATTTTTCTCATTTTGGCGTGATACAGTCTGACAACTGCAGTTTGAAAGTACACTGTTGGAACTTCTTTAGGAAGATCCTGAGAGCAAAATCCAGTTGTTCCAAGAGATTATTTCAGAATAAACATTTTTGGTTACTGTTGTAAGTGAAGTCTTGTACTCCTGCTGCAAAGAGTATCGCACAGAGGTGGTTCCGTTCGTGTGTATCTGATGAGACTCTATAATAGTTTATAATTTTATTTTGAGACATTGAGTTTCCTTAGTTGCATCCTTGCCGACGGTGTTACTGCTCAAACAGCTGGTTTACAGGAGTATGTTGTAAATTGTCTCATGAAATGATAATGATTCCAAATCTTGCATTGTGGTCTGAATTTCTTTCTTTAGTTTCTTGCTTGCCAAAGCGAATTCTTTCTCTTTGCTGTTCTGCACAGAGGAGAACAAAACTAAGCACTATGAAGTATCATGTAATGACATGAGATAGGAGCGGGGGGGAGGGAATATTAACAGAACGATCTGAATATACTTGAAAGAGTCTCTTTAGTGGATGTTCTATTTTATCTTTGCCCTCTGTAGCTTATGATTAGACCTAGTGCTGGGATAAGCTTTCTCTGCAAACGGTCCGCTGAAAAAACCTGAATCGCTTGGGTGTAAAGGAGGAGATGCCACAGTTACCTGCCGAGAGGAATTGCTTGGTTTACAGTCTCTCTACCTGCATTTGGTGTAAAAAAATATGCCAGTTCAGCAGCTATTTTTGTGCGGTTTGTGTGCATGCATTCTCCAGATATTTCTTACCTATTAGTCATGGTTCAAGTTTGGTAGTTTTAACTCCCATGGTGTTACTCTGCTCCCCAGTCCGAAGGGCTGAAATACCCGGAATGGAGCAGCCGTGTTTACTGTACCCACGCTGCCTCCTCATCTCGGTGTGCCTGATGCACACGTGAACACATGTGAAAGGAAGAAGTGTGATTTCCCAACACCTGTGTGAATAAAATCCTGTCTCTGTGGATGTGAAAAGAGTGCAGGCTGGCCCGCAGGCAAGAGTGGCGTAACGAGCATGTCCATGAAGTGACAGATACGTGCCCCAGCTGAGGAAAAAAACAACTGGGAAATTCAAACAGGCGTACTCAAAAGAGTTTAAGCTTGATAATGTCATTTTACAGGTACGTACTTGGGTGTGCGTATGTGTTTTGTTATGTTTCCTTTTTACCATTTTTAGGGCTTCCTTTGTCACAAAGGAATTGGGGACCTGTTTCAGTTGCGTGCCGCAAGCACGCCTCCCTCCTCGCTCAATCCGCCTCTTTTAGAAAGCATGGTTTTGGAATTGGCGCAAAGCTCTTGCCTCTCTTCACCTTGTACCTACCAATCCCGTGCTCTTTTGTCACTCCTGTCTCTGTTTAACGAGTTTACCGCATTCTCCACTTTTGGCCATCTGGCCGTACAGAAGGCCTTGAAGAAAGCGTTCCAGATACGGAGGTGCCTGACGGGGCTTCTCTGGCTGGTAGCATTCGGATTGTGTTTGGTGCCTGGTGTGAAGCAGGGGTCAGGTGTAAGGAGTAATTCATCAACCACACACTGATTTCAGGCTGCATTTCCAACCATCTGCAGCTTGGATTGGTGCCAGAGCTCAAAAGTCTAGCTGGAGCCCATGTGATTGTGCCAAAGTAAAGGCAAACACTTGCAAATAGAGAAATGCATTTCTAGGAATGAAGTTTGCTCGCATTTAGCCCCTGTTTGATTCAGTGCGTCACAGCGTGTTTTAAATGCCTCTGAGAGCTGCCCAAAAGAGAGATGAATTTGCTTAAATGCCATTTAAAAATATTTAAGTCTGACTGTGTAATTTTGACTATAACATTAATGTCTAGTATTTTGCCAATTGCTTTAAATAATAAAGAAGATAAAAGTTACGTTCCTGTGAAAAATGCAGAAATATATGAACATGTTTGTTTTCCGTTACTGTTTGCCATTTATTCTTACATGCCTGGATAAAAATACTTTTGTTGCTGTGAGGGATACCGTGATATATATTACAATGATGCTGAATCTCTTGGTTGATCTTCCTTTCGTGTGTTGCCTCAATGCAAGTCTGCTTAAGCAAAAATAGTTTTAAAAACCAAAGAAAGCCCCAAAACTGTGGGAGAGGAAAGTTTTAAATTTTTACTCTTTTGAACATTTGTCTACTACTGTATTCTGTGGAGCTTTATTTTACTTCCATAACAAAAGATGGAAGCTACAAGCATTAGCCGGATTAGACTACATAGATCTTGCTGTGGCAAATGCTGTATGCTGATAGTCATAATTTAGAATGCCTTATACAAGGTACGCCTTCAAAATAAAATACAGCGCTTCAGAACGGGACTAGTTTTGCTTTTAAAGCATGCGTCCTTTCAAAATAAGCACGACGGTATATTTGCACTTCAATTCAAATATCTTGATAGAAATCATCAGACTGTCAGTTCTTAAATTTCCATGAATTAAAAACCGGATAAGAAAAGATGCGTTCCAAGTAGGATGCCTGAGTTCATTTCAGGTCTTGCTGCAAGTAGCCTGGGTAGTGTTTCCTTTGCAAATAATTAAAAAACCCTGCTTGCATTTTTTTTTAAATTATATTTTGTGTGTGTGTGTGTGTGGTGGAAGTGGGTTTGTCACTATCTGTGCTCCAGGCAGGGACTCTGAGTTCACTTGCAAACAAGCCCATTCTGGAGTGTCCAGGAAGAGAAGCAGATTTTAAAAAATGAGTGGGCTGCTGTTATTATTATTTTTGTTTGGTTTTGGTGTTCTTGAAGAAAAGTCTTTTTCATGTTAGAAAATTTTATGTAGTGGAAAATGGTTAATGTGTCTCCAGAACTTGCTTCCAGTGCTGCATTAAAATTGTGTTTTGTAACAGTCTCATCAGCTACAGCTGTATGTGATTAAATAGTGTAATATCAAAAGCATGTGTGAATAAGAGCTTTTATGATATAGTTGTTCCATCCTAAAGACTGCAGATGGGCAGAGAAGGAAGATGGAGAACAGGGACTTACTCAGATATTGTCACAGCCTATATTGTATGTGTTTGTGTTCTGCAATTGTTTTCCCACTCCTGTGGGCAAGATTGAGTTGTGCAGGGAATTTTAGAAGTAAACACTTTTTTACACAGAGAGCTGCCCTAAATGTACAGCGTATCAGCCTGAGAACGGTGTCTACTGATGCAGGGTGAGAAATCGATATCTTTAGTAGCTGATTAATAATAATATTTTTGAATAGAAGTTATAGCAAGAGGGATCTGTTCCGTTTCCTTTGAAAAATCAATGAACAAGATTCAGTTGTCTTCAGGAAGGCAGAATCAGGCCCACAAAGCACATACTGTTCACCATGGCAAAACCAGGACAGCTGAACAATATACAGGTTTTGTTGTTGGTTTGTGTTTGGCCGTTTGTTTGTTTGTTTTGTTTGTCAAGAATTACAAAAGAAACACAAAAGAAACCAAAACTGCCTATCAAAATGATTCTACAGTGTACAACTCAGTGAGGACATACTTCATCTGATATTTAATCACATTTTGGGTTTTCTATGCCTATAATTTCTATTGAACATTATTTATTCTGATTTATAATTCTAGAGAATGAGCAGCAAAACCCAGACACCCTGTCTTTCTGTCTGTTTCTCTCTGCCACAGTTGAGATATGATTTATACATAGTGGAAGTCTAATTGCCATAGGAGATGTCTCGCATGGAGCCCAGTGCCTATAATGAAGATTAGCAATTTCTGTGAGAGAGTAAGCATGGTTAATCCCCAAAAAGTACTGGCTAGAGCAGAGAGCCGGGTTTGCTTTTATATATGTAATTCTTAAGATAAAAATATCTGTGTAGCCTCTTTGAAATTTGAAACAAGTCAGTTCTCTGTGTAGGTCTTTTCTGAGGATACAGTGCTTCGAAATGAAGTGAAGCAAAGGTTGCTTGTCCTATCTGTGGTTGCAGATTGGAGGCTGCTGTTGAATTCCTCAGCCATACTGTCTTTTTTATTTTGTTGGTTTAGAGCAAAGTCTAATCTCTTCTCCTAGAAGTTTTTATTAGCTGAAAGGCTTTTTGGGCCTGACACTGTCAAATAAGAGTAAAAGATGATTTTTTTTCCTACTTTTGGATGCAAAGACTTTTTATTTTCTTTTTTTTTCTTTCTTTCTTCTTGTCTTCCTTGTTTGTTTCTCTGCTTTCTTGTGACCATGGTGGGAATAAATTTCCTCTCTGTTTATTTGTTGTAAAGTCCATTTCAGTGTCAAACACAGTTGTTTATTTAGAAAGTAAATATTTACATTTTAAGTGTTTAATTTGTGGTAAATTTATGCATATGAAATTATTCAGACAGGTTTTCTATAAGGGTTCCTCTGTTAATTGTACTGACTTCTTTGAGATGCAAATGAATGAAATAAACCACCAGTTTATCTAGAATATAGTAAACATATGAAGACACATGAGATTGCATGTTTACGATGTAAAACTCGCTGATATTTTGTTCCTTGCTGGTGTCTCCATGACATATGTTTTCTGGTTGGTACCATGTGGTTGATGATGATTTATGGGCTGTCATGTAGTGGAAGTGATGTCACTCCCGTGTGATTCAAATTTATTCAAGAAGAAGAGTTATTGAACAGATCTGTATCCCTCCTCCCCAAGTATCAGTCAAGCAGCATTTTTTTTTCTTTCTTTCTTATTTTGGGAGTTTGCATTAATAGACTAAATCCTGAAGCTGCATTTAAATACTCCACTGCAGAGTACGGCAGAGAAGAGCAGGAGAGTCTTACAGGTGGACCAACGTGATGTTGTTTTATTTAACCGATTGCTCATTTGGCTTCTGTCCTGCTCCCTTCCCCACCCCCTTTCACAGCCCTTCCTTTGCCCAGCTATATTTAGAGACCAGCCAGGCCGAGCCATTCAAAGCTGAGTCTCGGCGCTGTGCTGGAGCCTGACCTTTCCGCGCAGCCTCGCGCCAACGGGAGGCCGCGGGGCTGGATCAACCACCGAGTCCCGCTTGACTTGCCCGGGAGAAACTCTCTGGCTATTTGAAACAACGTGCCACGCAATCTGGTTGCCTTCGTGGGTGAGAAGCTGGCAACCTTTGCTCCAGGGTTACCGGAGGGTGAGAGGCAGCCTGACGATGCAGCAGATAGGGCAGAGGGGCTGTTTTGGCCGTGTGGTGCCAGAGCTGACAAAACCTTGAGGTGGTGCATTGGTGACCTGAAAGATAAAGGGAGATTAGAGGACTTCAGATGGAGGCGTTTTGCCAGAGGAGGAGATAAGGGAGCCTGGTGTACCGCTACATCACAAAAGGTTCTTAAAGCTAGGTATCCATAGTTACGGCGGAAGAGTTAAAATCTAGATTTCAGGGACTCGCCTGGTGTAATGTCCTCCTTGCCTTTAAAGAAGGAAGTATTTGGTAGTCCTTAAAGCTGGAATGAAGTGCCTGTGTGAATTCCCTGGTGCTCAGAGAACTGCCTGTTTAAAGTTTGCTCTATTTCTCCCTCTTGTTCTAATTTTTCTGGCTGTGGAAAAAAAATGGCATTGCAATTCTCAGCCATGGAAGGGACTTGTTAGTTTCTTTATGTGGTTGGGAATTGTTTCTCCTTTTGGTCTTCAAAGGCCATTGCTGCTAAGTTTGCTTTAAAGGGAAGGAACTGCTTGCTTAGACAAAGGCTGCAATCCCATTTCTTCTTTCTTACATCCTTCTGACCTTTTATTGGGGGACATGCATATAAATAATTTCTGCTTGTTGGTATCGTGCAATTTGATGGATGCTCTTATGAAGAGAGACGCATAATGGGAAATTCAGTCTTCGTTTCGGTTCTCTCATTTTGTAGCGGTGAATTTGGTTTGGTGCCAGTTAGTAAGTACATGACCTTTTCCCTACATCTTCTGATTCATGACAGGGAGTGTCAGAGCTGTGTTAGTGTTCTCTCATTTCAGCTTTTAACAAACTATGAAATATTAAAAATTAATTAGGTCACTTGGAGCTTGGCTGATGTGTCTGTGATGCAGGATGGTGATTCTTATTAATGAAGGATAAGACACAACTTAAAATACAAAATTCAGATTTTTGGAAGACACGCAAACAGCAGGGACGTATCACTTGTAAGTCAGAATATTTTATCTTGAAAATGTTATCTTTTTAAGAGAAACCAAATGAGATATTTTACAAAGATGGTGTTATTGGCAGCATTCATTTAGTGTTCATTCCAGAAAATGGTATCTGCCTTTGAGCCTAACTGAAGCTAAGTTTTTCAGTGTATTTACTTTAAGATCAAAACTGCTGACAAGACTTTTTAGTATCAGCTGAGATGTGTCTAAACAGCTGTCAATGTTCTGCTTAGCTGATACAAGCCGATCATCTGCCATATGTAACTGAATAGTATAAAATATACTCGTTTTGTGTACAAACTTCTGAAATTGTTTAGCAGAAGGGAGACTGGGGATGAAAAGTGAGCTGTGAATGGTACAATGAATACGGCAAAGAATAGGACTGATAGCTCTTGTACAAGTCCCTGTCTGGTTTTGCATTCACAAAAACTGCCATTAATATCGCTGTATACCTGAAAAACATGAGGAAAAAAGTCAGAGGCACTGCAGTCCTTCAGATGTTTGACAAAGCATGCAGCGGGACTTGGTCAGCTGAGTGCTTTACCGCGGCTGTATTAAAATGACGTTTACTGTGTCAAGGTAAAGCTGCACGAAGTACTGTTAAGCAATCCTTCGTGAAAACAAGCATAAAGCAGACACATTGCTGTGGCCTTCAGCAAAGCAGCTGGGAGCTTTCTGCCTGGGAGAGCATTGCACTGGCTAGATATTTTGTTTGTGCTCTTCTTAGCTCTTTTTGGAGCTGTTGCATCCTAAAGAAACATGGGAGTCGATCCACATATTTTCAGTAACAGTGTCTTTTTTGGTGGCACTTTTACTAAGGGTGCCAGCTGCTGGTGCAAGATGAGATAATAATAAATGTGGCTGATGGATGGTGACTCCAGGATGGCAGTAGTGGTACACACTGATCCCACCTGGCTGTCGTCCTTGCAGATACAGGTGTGCAATGCACTGAGTCATCTTGAATTCTGAGATGACGGCTATAATTCCTGGCTCTAGCAACAGCTGTGAGAAAGCTGTAGACTACTGGCCCACCAGGACATCCTTGTTATCCGTGTGATTTAGAAGCCTTGCTGGCCACTCAGTTTGTGCTTCGTATCTCTGCCATTTTACAAAATCACTGTAATTGTATACAGTTGGCCCCGTGCAACGTGCAATTTCCTGTAGTTTGAACAACTTTCACCGTAAGATTGTCTAAACTTAATAACATAAACATTAATTTACTGTGTTAGATGGGTTATTGGGTGTTTTTAGCATGCCCAAGTCTGGCAATAATTGTGCTGGACAGAAGAAATAAGTTTTGTTTCCTTCACTTTTGGCCCTGCTTTTACTTAAATGGATGCCTGGTGATGGTAATACTTAGCATGGAGCAATCATTTCAATTTTCAGTGGGCTGTATAAACATGAGCTAATCTTTAGAGCCATTCTGAAAGGTGTCTTAAACACCTTATTTGCTCATGTAATGGCTGCATGCAAATAATGGTCTCAGCCTCCAGAAGCCTATACCAGATCATTTAGAGTTTAGGGACAGACTTGCGTTAGCATCCACACCTTCTCTTTTTAGGCAGAACCTGGAGGTAGGGAACGTTGCTGCAGGTTTATGAGCAAATGCAACGTGTGAGTGGTATAAAAGTAGAGGCAAAGCTGGGAAAATAAGGGGAAAACATTTGCAGAAGGTGACGTGTTAGTCTCTGGCTATCCAGAAGTGCTGAGTACCGACAACTCCAACAGATGGAGGTCTCAAAAACATTTGAAGCCAGACTCGGTATGACTCCCAGATGAGGCATCAAGAATTACGAAGCAAGCACCTGAACCAGGCTAGCTGGTTCAATGTTACACTGTCCAGCCCTTGAGCCTTTCTGTTGGGGAAGAGGAGAAATAGAGCAGGGTAGAAGGATGCGCTTTTTGAAGGAGGGGAATTCCCTGTTGTTTCAGTGTTGGGGAAGGTGGTTGTCTGCAGTTCTTCTAAGCCGCTGAGGTGAAAAGGCTGTTTATGGTGTATGACTAGTGATATGAGGGGCAGATCAGGGCCCAGCTTGCCCTGTTGCAGAGATTCAGACAGTGCTTGGTCCACTTTTTTCCAGAAGACATAAAAAACCGTAGTGGACACCTGGTTAAGGATGCAAAGGACTACTTCATCCTTCCAAGTTAGAGGGAGAAACTTTCCAACAGTGCTGCCACACAGCCCCCAGCCTTGTTGGCCCTTGCAGAGCCCCGTGTCAGGCACTGATGGGAAGGGTATTCAAAACGAATGTCACAATTTGATCAACATCCTGTAAGGACTGGTCTGTGTTCGAGCCCTTCAGGATATTTTTTTCCAGTCTACAGCACCCTGTTAATCAGCAAGGGAATAGCAAATAAGTTATTTATGGGTAGGTGTTAGCTAAATAGTAGTTGATGGATACAGATTCTTCAGAGCCAACTGGCTTTAGTTTTCTCATGCTGGATGTTGTGTGCCTTGCCAGGACTTATTTTAGATTTTTTGTTGTCATTACTTTTTTTTTTTTTTTTTTTCATTCCTTTCATCTCTGCTTGTAACACTAACATATGCGCTTCCCTTACTGTTGTGTTGGAAGTAGCTGCGTTTTTAAAAATTATGGCTTGTTTGAATCAAAGGTAGATTGTGGACGGGGGGAGAAATGGATGATATTCCTGATAACTTCTTTTGTCCCTAGGGTTTTGTTTTAAATATGTGAAAACACTATAAACAAGGGTGGATTATTGGTGGTGTTAAAGCTGAACGAGGAACTGTGCCAATGGCCACAAGGATGTAGATTGTGATTTTACAATGTGTGTTGAGGAATGAAGTATGAGTGATACGCTGCCACAAGAGCCGATGAAGTAGACTGCATTTTTGCTTCATCTCTCCTGATCTTTTAGCAAGGGAGCAAATTATTAGTTGTTTGTTATTTCTTAACCTTCAGTGGGTGACTTCCTTTCTGTGCTGGTCAGCTATTTTGGGGTAGAGATATGTGAATTTTAGTTCCTTCCTTCTCTTTCCCACATTCTCATTTACTTTCAGGAGAGATTGTCGGGTAAGTTTGTGCCTTCTTTTTAACCAGCTCGAGTGGCAAAGAGGAGATCTGATGCCTAGGTGACAAGGACAGACCTTGAAAAGACTGAGGCATGAGGTTTGAGCACCATTAGCACAAAATGAATGGAAGGAAAGCCAGAAGTTTTACTTTTATTCTATGATTTGTCCATCTTTTGTGATTTAGCAAATCTACCTTTTTACATTTTTCTTTAGTTTTGGATCTTTTCTCCTTGCTCGTTTATTTTTTTTTAAGATATATTTTTTCCCACACCTTTTTAAGAGCTCTTCTGGATCTCATTTTTCTTTCACCTAATGCTTACATGTATGTCATGGTGCTTGTTCGAACATTTCACCCTCACAATTATTTAATATAGATATTGCAATTGTATTTCCTAAGCCAGTCATACTCTTCCCTCTTTTTTTTTTTGTTGTTGTTGTTATGGTGTTTTACTGTTTTCAGTCTGCCTCTGACTGTGCAGTTCTGTTGTGCTGAGGTGCATACAAAACTAGGGTAAGAGATAGTCCCTGCCTGCAAGAGTTTATAAGCAATGTAAATAAGGCAGGCTCACAAAGGTGGGGAGGAACAGAAGCAGAGAGAAGTGAAGTGCCTGGTGGGAGGTTGCATTGCAGAGCAGTGCCAGGACCTGGATGGTGGATGGTAACTCCTGTCTGTTGTTTACCCATACACCGTGTGCTACTCCATCACCTCGGGAATGAGTCACTCTACCTCCCCAGTTCCTGCATTGCTAATTTTTTCATTTTCCTTTCCTAATGTTTAGGGTTGCAGTGGCACATACTCAGTTCACAACTCCCTATCTGCTTCCCTGGGCTTTGATTTCTCCATCTTTGCTGTCTGGCGGCTCTTGTCCCATGCATTGCTGTCTGGCAGATTTCAGATGTTGGCAGCAAAGTGAGGGAAGCCGCAGTGCTGTTCTCTGGAGGTGCCTGTGTTGGTATGCTAGCACTTCAAAAATAAAGTCCTAGCTGATGTTGCTTGCTGGCTTCATGGGGGCTGAAATGGAACTGAGCAAAGCAGCTGAGGTCAGTGTGAGACAGCAAGTCTATTCCCAGCAGATGAGAGCTCTAGAAATATCATGGCGTGCAGTGGCTGAGGGCTCATGCTTGGTGAGGATGAGAGTTGGTGGTTTTTTCATGCTTGCTTCCCATTTCGCTAGGGCTGTAACGTTGCAAGGGAGCTGTGTTTCCCACCACGGTTCCGTGCTTTTAAAAAGTAAATAGTATGGGGGAAAGGGATGCGCATGTCTTGCACTTCAGTAAGTTGGTTGCTGATAAATGCTAGGCTGAAATTTCAAAGGGACAGTAGCTTGGGGCCTCAGAGTCAGAAGTGCTGGTCACCTGCAGCTCCTATTAACTTCAACTAGAACCGTATGTACTTTGCACATTTGAAGACCAGGAGCTCCTTAGGGCTTAAATGTTACCTTTTTTTTTTTTTTTTTCAGTAGCAGTTACAAGCTGACAGGGAAATCTTCTCTCACTTTTATTGTATTTTTGTTAGGGGATAAAAAAGGGGGTTGAGAGACCAAGGGAAAAACTTTTTATTTACATCAGTGATAGACTGTATTTCCAAAAGAAAATACTGTTTATCTATTACAGGTAACACTTCATATTTTTCACAGAATAATGTTAATGATTTAAATAACTTCACTCTTTGTTTGCCTTTGGCGTGATGAGGATGGACATAATTTCTTCCCTTATATCTTTTCAGTTTTTAAAAATCTTGTAGCGTTTGGAATGTAAGGCCTGTCAGAAAAAGATTATTTGCTTAGACAAGGAGAAATGTGGCAGAAGCTCCTCTAGCAGTTACGTGGAGTTTGTTCTTATGAAACATGGATTTTGAAAATACTCACTGCTTTGTCTGTTACCAGCTCTCATGGTTATATTAAGTGTCTGGAAATTATTATTCCTAAAGGTGTATTAGTTCAAAAGGATCTAACTTTTCAATATGTGTGTTTGTACCAATTTTTATCTCCCTCTAGATTGCAGAGAAAAGCTGGAATACCTGGAAAGTCAGGTATACCTAAAAGGCTCAAAAGTCACAGCAAAAAATGCAGAATACAGTCTTCAGAAAAGCTTTGGATATATCAGCCAGCCTCTCCCGGGCTCCCTAGGCTTAGGTTGCAGTCCTGAGTCTTTCTTGAGTTTATAGACTGAGGGTTTGGGGTTAACACTCAGCTGATGATCATTGACCTTTTTAAATTAGGCATGTATTTTGAAATTCTGGCTTTGCGTTTCACATTGCTGCTGAGTGCTGCTGAATCTGTTGCTTACTCAGCATTAACAGTGGGAATATCCAAAGCAAACATCTAGAGGAAAAACCTGTGCCTGCTTTGTTTAGTTGTATTAATTTTCCTCCCATTGTTGCTGGTAGAAGGGATTTACTGACAAATGGAGGGCCCGTGTTGGGAGACAGAGAACTTGTGAGGTACTCTCCCTTTGGGCCCCATCCTGTGGTCTGAGCGTGCTGAACATCACCTCATGAGCGACTCTGCTGAGAGCACAGCGCTGCATACTCGATGAGGAAATATTCAGTGGGAAGAGGACTGTCAGAATTTGGCCTTTAGCAAAGAAATTTAATTTTGTGAGCGTATTACAAACAATAGAGAGTTAAGAGATGAAAAACTGCCACTACATAGAAAAATAATGCTGTTTCAATTTAAGCCTTGGTTTAGTAAGTTTTCCTGGAAAGAAACTTGTTCCTGAGGGCATTTTATCCATTTCTCTCTCTCTTAGGGTTTTATAGTGTTGCCCATCACCGCAGTATCTTAATGCTTTCTATATAGAGATGGATAGCGACTTTGAAGTCCCCAGTGAACTCTGCAATCTTTGGCACATCTTTCTGTAGGGGGCGAGAAAATATGTTTGGTAGGACTTTTCAAATGAAATATTAGCCTTATTTAATTTGACATTATAATAGTAAAGTAGTCTTTTTAAAAATATTGCTTTGGGAGGTGCTATTAAGTGTTCTTAATTTTTGTTTCTTCTTTTTAGGATTTTACTGAGGTTCTGGGGTAAAGTGTTAAAGTCAGAATACATTGCTGACTTTTAAAAATGTATTTTCCGAAATGTCACGTCAAGCAGATAAGGGACAAGTTATCAAATATCTAATGTTACAGAGGTTTTCTTTTTTGTTCAATGTTATCTAGATTGTTTGAAAAACATTCAAATAATATTTACTGTTTTACAGGTGATGCATACCAGCTCTGTTATCAGCTCATGAGAACTGTTAGATGCAGTCTTTTATCTTTTAAAATGATTCAAGTAAAAGTAAATGTTTAAATTAGTAGATAAGAATAAATTCTTAAAACTAGCAAGATTACAGTGTGAGGGCTCACTAACTGGTTTGGATATTCAGTTCTGAACCATTTTAATATTGGTCTTGTGTGGCTAATCCATCTATCCAGCTATGTTTAAACAAGGTACTTAGCTCTTCCCAAATTATTGTTTTCTCTCTCTTTCTTTCCAGTCTGTCAGAAAAATACCTTGATTAGTTTATACTTAGTTTATATGTGTGAGTACCTTCCTTGGATGTGAACAGTAAGAAATTTCTGAAGAAACTCAAATTGTAACGAGTTGTGTAGTTAATTCAGAAGATGACTGGTCCTGTCGTCATTTCTTTGTTGCTATTTTTCTTTTTTTGACCTCGCATGACTGTGAACTCCAGATACTAGAGCAAATACGTAGACTTGTCCTGCCGCCAACACTTGTGAGTGCCTCCAATAGTGTCCTACTGAAGAAGAATGTCTCTGATAACTTTTTGACTGAGAAATGGTGCTGGTGGCAACTAGAGAGAGTTGAAGGCAAAATACTCAATATTAAAGCATGGATTTGAACTAGGCTGTGCACTTAGTGGGCAGCTGGTGGAAGAAGAAGAATTTAGATAGAATTCATGAGAAATGGGAAGAGCAGGGAGGATAATCTTGCAGTGAGAAGTTTCTTTTTATTTTCTTGATGGACTGATAAGGTTTTGTTAGAAGGGATACAGTACTAAAAGAGACATCCAGACTTTCCTTCCTTTCTCAGTGATTTATAGTATCTCTACCAGACATCTCTCAGTGGCTTGTGCTATAATGAGACAAGGAATTCCTACCCTGTGGCGAGAGGTGTGGGTAAGGAAGCTGCTGAGGCCCTCATGCTCTGGTTAAAGAGGTTCTGCTAACTACTCAGGTACCTCATCCAGTGTACTAATAATTTATAGTGAGAAGGGGGAAAAAAAAAAAAAAAGGTACATTTGTCTGTTTCTTTCATTTTTGTTCTTCATAGGGGGCCTGTTGTCCCTCCCCTGTAGAGACTTTTCATTCTGAATAGAATATATGGAGAAGAAGGAACACAGTCAACTTGGGAGTGACAGCTCCACTGGAGATATCTTTATTATTTCTTACAATACCCTTTCTTTTTCTGCAGCTATTGTTTTAACTTCACATACTCTTCCAAGGTGTTAAACATGTGTAAGTCACCGTTTTTACCAGTGGGTACAAGAAGTCAGCCTGTATATTCTTGTTTTGAGAACTTAGACTTATCTTATTTGTCACTATTAAGTGCCCATTAGGTTTGGTGGGAGCTACCGGGTGCATAATATTTCTGGAAATCAGGCCATTGAAGTATACTTTGGTTATAAATAACTGTGAGCTAATTAGGTTTTAAAACTATAAAGATTCATAAAGTGCATCTTTCTTGCCTTTCACCAGCGAAGAGACCGGGTCAACTTGGATGAATTCCTCACTGGCATGGATGGCGTACCCATGTCTCAGTACGTTCTTTGAGCAAGTTTCTTTTTTGAGGACTGTGAGTCAGCAGGGTTTTGAAGTGGATGAGTCACAGACAAACTAGCTGAATGATGGTTACCAAGTGGGTGGGGGGAAGCAAGTATTTTATCCTCGGAAGGTGTAAATGGCCAAGTCTGGAGGTGAAGGAGGCCACAGGACGAAAGACATTAATTGACAGGAAGAACTGAACGGGTGTTTGATGCTGGCTGCTCTTCATGGTTTGCTGCAGCAATGCGCTTCCTTGTGGCTCTGTTCAGTGCTCCTGTGAGAAGGCCGTGCCTCTCTTGGGGAGCAGATGTCCCAAATGAACAGCAGCTAATCCTGACAGGAAATAGAGAAGAATGAACTTTGAGAGCCAGCTAGTTTCTATCCAGTAGTTAGATTCCTGACCAAAAGAGAAATTGGGCTAGTCTATGCTTCAGCCGTCTCATTCATACAGTTTGTAAACCTTTAACATCTTTCTGGTTGGGATCGGCAGCATCAAGCACTCATGTGCAGAGTGCATTAGTGTGCCGACCTCTGAGATCAGGAACAACAGCGGCGTACTGTATTGTCTGATGAAGCTTCTTGCAGGGCTTAGAAACAAGAATATAAACCACATGAAAACATCCCATTCTGGATAATCCTATGTACTGGTTGCTAGAAGAACGCAACTCCAGAGCGTCCCTTTTTGTTTGTCACTTGTCACTTGTTCCTGCAATTCCTCAAGTTGTAATGGAATTTGAAATGAGATTTCCTGTGAAGTGCGAGGATTTTTTTTATTACACAATATTTTGTAGTTCAACGGGAAACCAGAAAATAGGACTGTTTATCATTGCCACCAGAGTTACTGTTGACCACATACCTCTGTTTATTAGCAGATGGTGACAAAATCTGAATTTTGAGGATAGATGCAACATTTTTGTGAGTGATGGTGTGTTCACTTAAGGTAGAATAGCTGTCAGTCAGAGACCTTTGGAAGGGATTGAGGAGCAGTGGCTTATCAATCAAGCTGCTTGTAACCCTGGTGCTCTCTCCTTTCTTCCCAGTATGTTCAGATAGCCTAGCAGAGAGAGAAAAGTAAATACTTCAACTGATAGTATCCTGCAGTGTTCAGAACCTGAAGAAGGAAGCTGTGGTCTCCAGATGCCAGCTGTCCTGCTTCCTATTCTAAATGAAAAGGCCATTAGCAGGATAATGTATGTAAATACTTTTTGGTACAGGCTCAACTGATTCGAGAACTATTTTGATTACAATGTTTGTATTCTCTTGATTTGGGATCTAGAAAACGTTAGACACTGAAGGCTGAGAGGCAATATGATATACTTTCTTTTAAGAAATACAGAAAGAAATTTATCCAGCCTAGTAAAACAAGGAGAGAGCCAATGGCTGAAAGTTGCAGCCGCTAAAAGTCGAGAGATGACACAGTGTGTGTTTTGAAAGGTAATGGTAAGTTACTGCTGAACAGATTGGTGAGGGTTGCCGCAGATTCCCCTGTCAGCGCTGGGTGTCTTTTTCGTTCGTCCTCAACTTGCTGCATTCAATCCAAGGATTGCTGGGTGATACTTGATGGCTTCTGTTATGCAGAAGGTCAAACTAAATTATGATAATCTTCCTCCTAGCCCTAAAATGAGGGTCTCTGAACAGTGGCTGCTTGTATCCTTAGAGTAACAAATTCAATTGCTAGTGGTAACAGAGGACATGCAGAGCCAAGTCTGAAATTGAATCTACATGATGATATTATTGAGAGAGTGGATGTGCATGTGAGAGACACCTGGCTTCCTTAGCTTCTGTGTTATATCAGCTTAGATTTCCTTAGAGTCATGCTTGCTTACCTACAGGGTGTCTCTCACTTGGCCCATTGCATCTTGGGGATTCTTGATGGCGTAAATCACAGGCTGAAACAGTAAAAGGAGGAAGGATTCAGGACAGATTAGTGAAGAGAACAATATGTAGGAAAGCATGACTTTAAGTGCCCTCGACTTTGGGGCCTTTTAGTGTTTCTGACTCTTTGGCATATAAATTACATCAATTTAGAGTCCATCATGCATCAGTAGATTGGGTAGAACAAGTTCTAAGGGAATCTGAGTGAGTGTAAGTGGGTATAAATTACATTACCTTACAGATTGCCTCTGAATTTGGCCCAGATTCTTTCCTTTATTTTCATTATGTCAACTTTGTGCATTGGCATTGTGGTCTTTTCAACAACTGGCCTAACAGCTAATGAGTTCTTTCTACCAACAGTAAATCAACTAAGTCAGACAATGCTGCTTCGTGCAAATACTTCTCTTTATGTTCAAAGTATTCAGAATCCCATTAAATTTAGAACAGTATGCTAGTAGGAATGCGTGTAGAGAAGTACCGTAAAAAGTGATAATTATTCATAAGCCACCTGGTTTCTTCTTTCCTCCCCAGCTAACCATGTTCTGAGTCTTGGGGAGAATTGGAAGGGGGCTAGACAACGTGGTAATGCTGAAATATAAACTGCTGTGTTGAAAACAATTAAGTCCAGATGGCTTTTAGGAGGTTTTTTTCAATTTATGCTTGTTTGACCTACCCGAAATTCCTGCACCAAATAAGATTAAAAGTCAAGAAATAAACTAGGAAAACTTCCATTCTTGGAGAGCTGCAACAAGGGAAACTTGAACTGTAGTACATTAGGAAATAGAATAGAATTTTCTTTATATTATTGAATGGAAGAAAAATTGTATTTGTATGTTAATAAAGTTACAGTAGAAGTTGCTTTAGGAATGAATTACATACGTGCTATGCAACTGTTTTCGTCTCTTGGTTCAGAGTGTATTGCTGAAAGACTAAACTTTATCCCAGATTCCAATATTGATAAATATTTCTGTGCCACTTCAGAATGTTTTAGAGAATTTTTTCTTTTTCTGATGTTTGCACTTCAGCATTTAAGAAGCCACGAGGTAGGTAGAGCAAGGAATTCCTGACTGGTTTCTTCTTCTGTCTTTTACCCTGCTGTATGAACTGCAGAAGTTGTCACTATTTTGTGTCTTCCTTTTCCGATCTCAAATCGGTGAGAAGCCTATAGAAACTTTTGAAAGATGTTCAGAGGTACTGTTGGTGTCTTTTTTTTTTTTTTTTTTAAATATTCTCAGGTGGTGGGAGCTATATAAATGCAAACTACCCATATTATTTCCTATCATCTAAGATTTTCTATCATGCTTCTCCTCCAGAATCCCTGTGTTCTGTTGAATGATGAAATTGCAAATGTTCTATAAATGTCAGTGCAATTTATTATCATCTTTCATTCAGAGCATTACAAATGATTTGTAGATGCAGGTGTTGCTAATGATTTTCAGCCACCCTCCTTAAAGATTGGAGAACATAATTGTCCCTGTTTCTATAACAAGGATGAAACTTGTTAACTAAAATGAAAAGGCCAGTTTTGAAGGTGAGTCTGGGTTGCTACTACATCTTCTTGTAGCTCTTTTTATACTTCTACTTTTTCAGTTATTTTTGCTTAGTGGAATCTATTGGCTGCAAAGGAGTTAGAAAATTGTTTTACGTGCAGGATTTGCTTTAGATGGAAAGAAAGGAGTAAAGGAGAAAAAAAACCATGCTGCTTGACAGGCATAAAAAACTATGTTGTAGTATTTAACTGTGGATGTTGTGGCTCTTTCTTTGTCATCTAAAGACTCTTAAACCTCCGTTTATTCCTAAAATCTTTTCAACAGCTTCACTTACAGTATCTTACAGATTGCCTCAGAGGTTGGTTCTAAAAAGTCCCTAGTTGATAGGAGGCATTATGTATGACTTATCATGGAAGGTTTGAAGGGGATGTGTGGGGAAACATTTCTGGCCATATCTCAGACATGCCTTTGTTAAGCTTCCTGGTGAGGAAGTTGCCTGAGAAATCAAAGCTGTAAATGGAGCCTTACTAGAGGCATTAAACGTTTGAGAATATACATGTCTATAGACTTAACTCCTTGTTGGACTGACTATATCAGCAGAAAAAGGAGAAGATTCCTTCTCTCTGCAGGACCCAGCAGGTGTAGTTGGTCCTGGTTGCACAGAGATGGACAGATTTAGCATTTTCCCCTCCCACCCTCCCTGCAGCCTCTCATGGAGAAAGTACTGAAGATCACCAGCTGCAAATTAAAGCTTTCTTGCTTTCTTCCACTGAGGGGGAAAACCCTTGGGGGAAGGTTGGTGCAGTCATGTCAGCTCTCTCTTGGGGCAAAACCTTGCAGGCTTTACTGTATAAGGGGATGCAATTCACAGCCATGTGCCAGTGGGAATAAGTCAAGTGGGATGGCTAACATGGCCAATATCAGGTGTCTTTTAGTACAGCTGTGGTTATGAGATTTTTGTTGTTGTTGTCTTTTAAAGTGAAGCTGTACATATTTTGCTCGTGGCAGCTCTCTGAAGGTTCACTGGCTTGCTTTTTATTTGATTTTGATTAAAATCGACGTTTCTGCCAGCCTTAGTGGTCTTGTGAGTGAGGTCTCTGAGTCTGATTTCTGGAGTGGATCTCTTACTCTGTTGTATGGTGTGGGGAATCCCTGTCTCCCTCTAGGAGGAAGGCAGGGCTTCAGATCTCTGTGTGGCAACCCTGTTAGGGGTGGGGTGGCTTTGATGGGCTCCGCAGGAAGAGCCTTTTACCACTAATTGGCTGCAGATGCACACCAGGTAGGCATTTCCAGCAATCTGAGCTTCTCAAACCCAGAACAGGCGTGATCAGTGCAACTCTCCCGTCCCTCCTTGAAAATCCTATTTAATGTTCATATCGAGAGATCAGGTCTTGTGGAGAATAGGGTGCTCTGTGTCCTAGGTTCACATAGACCTTTGTGTTTTTTCAGAGGCTGAGAGGAAGGGGTGCCAGGTAGTCCTTTTCTCCACCCAGCTGAGTTGAAGATGTGAGGTTGCGAAGTTGTTGTGAAATTAGGCTGGGATACTGAAGTATGTTCTCAAGAAAGCGGAGGCAGGCTTAAAGGCTTAGATAAACTATCCAAAGGTTGGTGAAGTAATTAGTAAATATGCACTGTCAGATCAACTGATTTGTTTAATCTTGATCAGGCAATATTTGTAGATATTTAAATCATTTTAAGAAGCGGCTGTCCAGAGTTATTGCAGGATTGCGATCCACGCAGTGCTGCAGACAAACAGACCTGTTCCCTTCCTTTGCTGCAACACCACTGAGCTCAGCAGAAAGCAACCACATTCCTGCCATGCTGCTGTCTCACGGTTATTTAATTCAGTCCTGGTGCTAGAGGTAATTCTGTCCTTGATGGCAGCTGCTCCTTCAGGCATCTGCTTTCCTGTGGCTACAGGTCAATCAAGGAGCAGATCTGACTGGAAACTAAGGCATTCTGAGGTATTTTGGTGTGGCTTTTGGTGTGGGTGTGGTTTTTTGTGGTGGTTTTTTTTTGGTTTTGGTCCTTGGGCTCCCAGAGCCAGCTCAGCACGTGGCAAAAAAAGCACTAGTGCTGACACCTGAGAGGGAGGGGGAACGCTCAGCCAAGGGAGGTGGCAAAGGCAAAGACAATTTGCACTTTTGGCATCTTAAATTGGTAGCAAAACTACAACCTGAGTTTACATGCCTGTTTGTGTAAATTTAATAGTTTACTGATTTCTGGCAGGAGTTGTATTTGGGTTCTCTGGGCTCTAGGAACCAAAATGTCAGAAGCTTCACCGTAGTGACTCCTTCAGTTTCCTGTGTGTTTCTTTGCCAAATTAAATAGAGCCAGAAATCTCAGCACCAGCAGCTGTAGGGAGTTAATCCCATCCAGATTAGCCATGGCACATTTTTGTAACCATAGGCACAACAGCCTAGTGTAGACAGCTGTTCTGATAAACCGGGCTGAGAATTCTGCCCTCGTAGGAATGCTGGATGCGCACTGGTCACAGAAGTTGTTTGCCAAGTTATGGTGAGATAAACTTGTACCCTTGATAGTGGCTGCATGTTATTGTCACTGCTGCGATGGCAATACCACACGGGTACCAAAAATGACATGAACGGTTTTATTTTCAAAGTGGAATGAATTTGTACCTCTACCTGAGTTATATGGGTACAATGCTAGTACTCATCTCCATGAGTTGTGAGGTTGATGCCTATTTGCTCATAAACTAGAGGCTTGATACATAGAGGTATAGAGATAGATAGTTTGCTCGCTATCCCAAGCAATATTCTTGTTGCGAAGTGCATTTCTTCCCTGCCAGTTTTGCTCATGGTCTATGTTAGCATCATTCTTGATGGTGCTGACTGAATTTTTAGTGGAAGAGGAGGACGGGGATAATTGAAAACTGGGGGGATGTGGTGGCTGTATACAAGGACAACTTTTGACTGGGTGAACAGAGGTAAAACCTTAAGATTGTTTGGAGCCCTAAAGATGGGTCAGCTTAGGTAGCTGCATGGGTTGAGCACCAGACTTTGAATCTGAAGAGCTAGAGATTTGAGAATCATTAAAGGAAAAAAGCATGGTTTGCCATGGGGTATTGGAGTGCTAAAAGTTCACCCGAGTTCAAAATGAGAATGGATTATTTCATGGCATAGAAATCAACTGAGGATGCTAAATACTTGGGAATCTCCTCCAAAAGACTGTCCTTGAAGTGGCCAGCCTTCCAGGTGTTGAAGTCTGGGAGTGTGTTTGAGGGTACTGTCCGTATGTTTCCTCTGTTCCTGGGCTCTTCTCTTAGCTCCTGCGCTCTTCTCTTAGCATCTGCTTCTGGTTATTGTTGAAGATGGGATTTGGGACTAGGTGGACTTCTTCCCTGACCCAGAATAGGCATTTTTGTAACTTCAGGGGAGAATATTGTTGGAAATAGCAGAGCCCAGTAACCATAGGCATGACAACTTAGTGTAGACAGCTTTTCTGATAAACCCATCTGGGAATCCAGCCCTCACAGTAGTGTTTGATGTGTATCGGTCACAGAAGCTGTTTCTAAAGTTATGGCGAGACAAACTTGTAGCTTTGATAGCTACCTTTTTCTTGGAATGAAATCCGTTATTTTCTCCGCTCTGCCATTATTGCACTGTTCAACCTGGGACAAGTTCTTTCACCCGTTTGACTTGACTCGCACCCTTTATCTGGGTTGCAGTTTCAGGTGTCAGCTCTGTAAGTTGAGGACTTTCTTAGGCCGTGTTTTCACAGTCACAAAGCGAGGCAGGCGTTTCAAGGACTTCCTTTGTGTTGCCGGAAGTTCTGCATCTCAGCTGAAATTTAGGTAGCTGCCTGAATGCTTCGATTTCATTTTGGATGTAAATTAAACCAGGGAAAAGTAAACTATCCTGAAGCATTGCCACCAAAATGATTTACGCTAACTTTGAAATCGCCGTAGGTCAGGAGTATATCAGGTAAGGTGGGGTCGTGTCCGGTGTATACTAACTCACGTGCTTCCCAGTGTGCCGATGCGTCTCCTGTGTTCTGCACAGGGCTTTGCAAGAAGCTCTCGGTCCATTTGATGTCACTACTCACTATTCTACTAACAATAATGATAAATTGGAATAGCAAAGTGATTCTGCTCAGGTGTTTGACTTTTGTTTCCCTTTTGATTAAGGAAAAATGTAATGCTTTACTTTGAGGTATATTTTGTTAAAAAATCAGAGGGCTTTGATTAGCATGTTTATAAAGGGGTGCACTTCCTGAGCAGAATGGAAAACATTCTTTGGTGAAGGATGTTGAAAGTACAGGCACTCCCTACTGCTGATGGATTTGTTCTGGACTTGTATTTATCAGTACATGCTAACAGAAAAGAAAAATGTTGAGGTATTGTTCCACAAACAAGGTGAATTATATTCCTTTCCACCCTTTTGCTGAGATGGGTGCAAAACCTGCAGCTCCATCTGAGTAATTTCTTGACGTTAGGACACTCAGGGGCAGGATTTCTTTCTTGGTGTGTTTGTTTGTTTGTTTTTCTCTATGTTTATTACTTTCTTTCATATTTTTGTCAAGTGACTGTATCTAACTTCAGCAAGCATTTTAGAATTCTATTTGTGTGGCAAATAATATGCATCTTAAATGAAATTAAATTTTACTGTATTAAAAGGTAATTTGAATTGCAAATATGAAACTCCCAAAACAAACACCAAGAAACTCCCCTGATGATTGGACTTCCTGGTCTTTTTTGAAAAATTGGTGACTGGTTCTCATAGCAAAGACAGATTTTTTTATTATTATTATTTATTTATTTTTTTTCCCTGATGGAATAAAAGTTAAGTGCCCATTGTATAGCAGAAGAACATTTATTACCTAAACTATTAGTCTTCTAGCTACAGCTTGGCATTATGATTTTATCAGCACTGTAGAGTGTCACTAATATGACCCAGAGCTTAAACTTGCTACTGTCACTGTAACATTTGCTTGTTGTAAAACTATTATTGTCAGCCAGCTACTGCAGGTCCAATTCCACATTCTAGCATCCTCTCTGAGAACAGCTAGGCTTAGCTTATCATTCTTTTGGCGCAGAAAGGGCTGTGGTTTGAGCTCTGTAGGGTGCAATCAGAGCTGAGGAGCACCGTTCTCCAGGAGCAGCACATAATAAGTACTGAGTTTCAATCTGCTTTCTCTTCAAAACCACATGAGCATCTCTGGCTTGGCAGAAACCCAAAGATAAGAATTTTCAGGGTTCTTGAAAGTAAGGGTGAGATTACTACAATTTGAAAGGTCTGAAGACCATTATGGTTTGAGCAGAAGGAAAGCTTTCAGTTGTTCTGTAAAAGGCTGGGCATTATTGCCCCTTTTGAGAAGGTGCAGCATGCCTGTCCTTTCCCTTGTGCAAGACAAGTTGATTGCTGCAGGAGTAACAACCCATAACCCTCTTCAAGTGCTTTTGAGAGTTTAGCACTGGCCTACACTCCATAAATTGGAATGCTGTGAATCCTGGATGGCACTGCAGAAAATATATTGTGTAGTGTAGGCTCTTTGTAATCTTTTCCCTTTTGCACACCTTTACAGAGCCAGACACAATCCAGCCCATTATCTGTATGTGAGAGTTTTCACTCTTACAGACTTGTAAAAGTTTCTATTAGCAATTCTGATTTGGAAAGGACAATTGAAGGCTGAAAGAATGGCAAATGCAACCCGGATATAACTTTTTGATCCCAGAACCCAATTAAATTTGTGGTTTTAAAGTGCATGTGACTCCTGAGTTCAGCTCTAATACTAGATTTATATTACTTCCTGGAATGAAAGTCACTGCAGACAATTTCCAGAGGAGCATAATAATGATCCAGTGAAAAATGAATCCAGCTTTTGATTTTTTTTTTTTTTTTCCCCCCCCAACAGAAATAAGATAGAGAACCAATTTAGTTTTTATATTGGCTATTCTTTTAATGCTCAGTAACTTTCCTACCATCAGCGACTTGGTTTTTTTTCCCAGATACCTTCTTCATTAGTGGTGCTGTTGCTACACAGTGTTAGCATGCATTTGTCTCGACACAGCTAATGCTGTAGCACTAGTACATATTTGGAGAGAAGGATAAAAACAGAGTATTGGTTGAAGGGAAACCTTTCTTATCAAATACACTATTCATAATCTCACTTTTTATGAATAATTAGTATTCTGTGAGCCATGCTTCAGCCTGATCAGTTAAGGTAAGGGGGAACTTCAGACATCAGTAACCATCTGTGCTGAGCTGTTGTCTGGCTCAAAACAGCCTTCATGCTTCTGAATTGTTAGTAGAGACACTTCAGTTCTGGACTTACAGTACTGTATATGTGTCTCGCTCCTAGTTATATCGCAGGACAGCTTTTGTCTCACAAGGGAACTGTTACCTTAATTCTGCTCTTTCTTGGAGCTTGTGTCAGCTTTTGCTCTTACAGACCTCTCAGAACTAGAGCTGGGATGTGAAAGCAAGTGTCCTTGCCCTCCTCTTCCCTTACCGAGCTCTTTCCTGTGGAGTTTGGCAGGTTCTGTGGGTAGTATGAGGTTTCTGGTCTGTAAAGTGATATACTTGAGAGCTTTGGAGAAAACCATAAGTTATTCTTAGGTAGAAAGGGACTACAAATTATGTTTTCCATGGAAAGAAATGAAGGGGGTGTGAGAAGCCTTGCATCTATGGAGCTGAGCTCTTTTTTTCCTACCTTTGCTGCCTGACTTAATTTTGGGGGCGGTGGCTACCTGTAACATTTTATCATAATGAAATTTTTGTCCGGCAAGGCTGTGCTCTGAAAATGAGCATGAATGAGAAGTGCAAATGTGCTTCCTTACCGTTAGCGATGGACTTGCATGGATACGAAAGAAGCTGTTTCAGCTACCTGGGGTTGGAGCAGTGCAACTCATTCGGCATCCTCTTTCTAACTCCACCTGACCGGGGAACAAAGCTCTATCTGGCATGTGTCTAGATAAGCTCCAAAACTAGTTGCATCTTCATATTCATTTCTTTAGTTTGAATGTGAATTGCAGCCTTGTTTTCAGCTTTTGGTTGCTACTGTGTGAATGTTTTTCCTATAAAGCTAAATGTAGTTGTGAAGCAGAGGCATATTCACTTCTTCCTGGACTCCTGACCCTCAATCTGAGCTCTGTCCGGAGACAGAGCTGAGGGAAGCATACACAGTAATGTAGTTCCTGGATTATCCTGGATTTGCGATAACCAGGGACACAGGGGGATGATGAATGCTGTCAAGAACAAGTTTCAGCTCAGATGAATGTTAACTGATGATGAAAATCACTATGAGGGGAAAAAAAGCCCCATTGCTGCAGAATCAAAACAACACATCCTTTTTGAAGCCTTTGGGAAAGCCCTTCTTGCACAAAAAAATATCTGTGAATCAAAAAGATGCCTGTTAATTCCTGCTATCTCTTCCCCATTTCATGTTAGAAGATACCTTGGCTATGATGATAAACATCTTTATTCTTTCTCTGCTGTCTTCACTGAATACAGAGTAAGACTCTAATGTGGTCAGTTTGATCCTCATTTCAGATGCTGAGAGGAAAGGTGCTCATGTATGCCCAAAATCAAAGAGCAAAACATCTATCCACCTGAACCTGGTGATTCACTGAGATCTCAGTGAGGTCTGAGAATGCTTTTTTTGTGAGCAGCTAACTTACTCAAACTGATGCTGATTTACTGAGTAAACCTGTCCTGGATGACACAAAGCTTATTCTGTCTCACAGCATTTTCTAATAGAGGGGAAAACTCAGCAGAATGAAGACTTGACCTCTAAATCCTACTTTCTTTTTTTTTTTTTTTTCTTTTTCCCCTTTTCATTCTTTTTTTTGCTCTAAGCTAGTTTTGTAGTTGACCACTTTGCACCTTGTAATGTACATTGTGGCCTCTCCATTCAGAGTGAAGCATGAATCACAAAACTGGGTGCTATCTCTTCCTCTACTTTTTTCAGACTCTGGAAAACAGTGTTATGCTATTGGTGCTGCTTTTGAGTGGAATTTCCTACCTGGATAACGTATCTCTGGATATGGTATGTTGAGCTTGCAGAACTGATCTGCTGCAATGAAATCTGGGATCAGATGAGTTGAAATGGATACTTGAATGAAATCATTATTACTCGCACAGACACAGAAAAGTAGACATACAGTAATGGGTTAGACAAAATGTATTGTTTAAAGACCATGTTAAATCTGTTCCTCCAGGAGGGCTTGTGTTTTTATGGAGAATGCTGTCCAAGCAAGAAAGAGCTGTTTTTCCTTAGTCCTACAGAGTAATTGAGTATGAATTTGAAACTCCAGTCAGCTTCATGTGTTAGTCTCCAGGTCAAATACCTGCAAAAATAAATATTATACTACATTTTCCATCAAGATAGACATGTTGAGAAGTCCTGTTTCTAATCAGATAGTTTTTTGAAGCCTTATGTTCTGAAATTAGAGTAATAACCTTCTCAACTGATTCACAATTTTTTCCAAAGTACGTTTAAGAGATTTTATTTCTTCTGTTAAATTTCAAAAGGCGGTCCTGCAGAACTTTTAGGCTCTCAAGGCAGAACAGTCACTTTTCCTGGAGTGACATAGGCCAAATGGCCTCGGTGTTAGTGATACAGAGCTATGCCCGTTGTGCTTCTTTGTCATCAACCTGCTACCGGTTCTGTGTGTATCTAAAAGTCTTCTCTGTGCATTGGTGCTTTGTGAGGGAAAACGATATAAAACTTGTCTCATTATGGGTATTTATATTCTAAGGAATGCTTCTCAGAGGAAGAGGTGGAAATTCTTTTTACAAAGGGTCTTTCATCCCTAGGGTCATGATTGATAGGAAAAAAATGTGTCTGTATTTACTCTAAAATTCTCTTTCTTTGAACAAGAAGATCCACAAGCACAACTATGCTAGAGATAAACAGATCAGGGAGGAGAAAGTCAGAAAGTGACTTGGTCACTGTTATTGGGAATGCATCCTCTGCATTTCATATATTCAGAATGTATATTACAATAATATGAAAAGTTGCTTACGAGTTTTTCCTCAGCTCGTACTTGGAAATAGGTGTGTATTTTTGTGTGGGAAACGACCAGGAAAGAGTATTCTGCTGTTCTGGTTTCACTGCGAGAGAATCACAAGGCGGCCGTGGTCTGTAGGCCGTGAGCAGCTTGGGGTCAGCGGGGGCAGCTGACCTGAGCTGGCTACAGGTGTATCCCAGACCAGAAATTCACACTCAGTATAAAGGGGGAAGTTTCCTGAGTGTAGAGGGGCTTTGGCTTGGGCTCCTTCTCTTCCCGATCTTACTCCTCCTGCCTCTCTCCATTCCTGGAGGAGCTTGCTCACCATTCTGCTCCCAAGGTCTGCTTTCTCATTAATAGTGACTGCTGTACATTCACTGGGCTGAGTATAGCTTGGCATTGGTATTAGTTTAGCTGTTTCATTAAATCTTTTCCTTTCAATCTGTGAGTTGTCTCTCCTTTCCTGATCCCCCCTTTTCTGCTGGAGAGATCTCATCGGGTGGTAGAACAACTCAGCCCAGAGGGTGCTGAATGGAAACACCTGTCTGAATGTTTTGTAGGTGAATAATTAACAGCCTTTAATTCTGGTTTCATACAAGATGCTCAGAGTTTCTCTGACACAGTCAGGCACACACACATGCATTGCTTGTCAGGTGATCCATTTGTAAAGATGAAAGGTGTCTTTACAGTCTATGATGTACCTTTAACCTCTTTATTACCAAGATGTAGTTATAAATAAGGCATCAAATTTCCTGTTTGCCATTTTATTTTCTCAACATGTGAGCCAGTGTATACATTAGTTCTGATTTGTAGGCTTTCCTATGTGTAGAAGTGATTTTTGGCAAGACTGCATTTCTCTCCAGGGTTCTAATAATGTAATAACATATTATTTTGCATTACATGGAAGAGTTTATATTTAATCTCTGGTTTGGCCGCTCAGAAAGCAATCGGCATGTGGTGAACTCTTTGTGCATGAGAAGAGTATGCTCAACGCACTGTTTAAAGGTTTAGTTACATTTTGAGGGGTTGCTATCTGAATAGTGGCTGTGTTGCATGATACTGAAGATGTGCCTGGTATAAACCTTTGCTTTCCTCTGAGAGTTTGATGCTGTTGGGTAAGTAGAGTAGCATCTTAGTACAACTGTCTCTTGCCATGTTAGAATAGTATTCCAATTTTAGTTTAGCCTTAAATGATGTTAAATCTTTTTCTTGTCTTCAGTGCAGAGATGCTATATAAATAGGCACAGCTGAGTGTCATGAGGTTGGTTATGAGTCACAGTCTCCAGCATGGTTGAGTCTTATTACAACAGTTAGAGAATTGTCACAAGGATATAAAAAATTGAGGTTCAAAAGGTGATATGTTTGTCGGTCTGGTACAAAATGATGGGTCATCGCTGACCTGACATCTTGCTTACTTATATCTCATTGTGCTGGAGAGGAAAGCCTTTGTATCCTATTAGCCATCTCATGAACACTGCTACCATCCTTCTACTCACCTATTGCCAGCAATCCTTATGAAAAGATACAAGTCTAGGTTGTGGGGTCGTTTTGGTTTGTGTGTTCTGTAGGGGTTTTTTTGTAGGTTTTTTGTGGTTTTTTTGTTTGTTTGTTTTGTTTGTTTTTTTTTGTTGTTGTTGTTGTTGTGTGTTTTTTTCTGCTGTTGTTGTTTTTCCTCATGGGATCCTAGGAGTACGGTATCCAACTCCTCTTTGAGCCTCAGTGGAAATTGGCTGTCTGATTTCTATTCCAACATAATATATCATGAATATTAAAGCTAAAATACACAGCGACGTGTGCATTTCTGTCAGCACTACAACTTTTAAAACAGCAAAGCAGAAACTTGCTGAGCTCTTACCAAAATACCTTCTTCCTTCGGTGACGTTTCAGAGTCCAGGTCTCACAAACAGGTCGGGGCAAGGGTTCACCACCTTGACGTTGCCATTGGTGATGCTAGTGCCAGGAGCATCACTCAGACACACAGAAGAGGAGATGTTTGGGCAGCAGTTGCATACTGTGCTCCCAAACCAGTGCAACGGTTTGGAAAAATCTTCGTTCCTTTTTGAGTAAAGATGCCGTGGTTACAAATACCCAATCATTTGCTAAGGGCCTCCGTGCTCGTTTTGGTTGTAAGTCACGTTTGAGCCAAACATAGAAACCCAGCAGTTTCTGTAGAGCTGCCTGCAGAGTGGGATGCCACACAAGTAGCCCCAGCAGAATCTGGCCTTCATTGGTAAGAGCAGAGCCAGCAACGAATGTTAATTTTTAGTTTTCTATGTGCATCTTCACCTTTAGTAAACAAAAATATAGCCGTGGGAGTTTATATGTCTTCCTTGTGAAATCTTTGCTTTTACAACTGTTTTCTCATACTGTAGAGCAGAGCTAACAAAAAAGTGGGTTTATCAGACAGTGTTTTTTCCTATTTAGTTTTCTGACAGCAAACCTGAAATAAGTAGTTATGCAGCCAGAGTATAATTTACAAGCAGTGTTAGAATAAAGACAATAAAGAAGAATGACATTTCACTGTAAGAACTCAGTTTAGTTGCAGCATCTCAATGCAGTGTTACCTTTTCTGCATTTATAAAAGTAAAGGACTAAAGGCCTGAAAACCTAGATATCACAGTGAGAACTGCCAGCAGAATCCAGTCTTCATTAAGAAAAGAAATTTTAGGATTGCAATAAATTATTTTTTCATTAAGACATTTCTGTATTTTATTCCTTCTTGGTCCCAAGGAATTGCTAAGTTAGTGATTCTGAAATGCAGGGCATATGAATAATGCAGCCTTACAAATAAGATATGTGTTCAAGAAAAATCTTTACATTCCAGTACCAGTCTGTTACTGAGTGTTGATTGAAGTTGATGCTGTTCCATCCGTTTGTTTTGAGTTCCTGTTATTCTAGTTTGTAAACTTTTTGGAGCGGAGACATCTTATTTTGAGCTTGTGTAGGGAGCAGATTTTTGGCTTGGACTTGGGTAGCAGGGTTTTCAGCTTGTACACAAACCAAAGATATGTTTTTGAAGGGAGAGGTAATCAACAAAAGTGTGAGAAGTAATGCAGATTAGAAGTGGAATTTGAACCAATCACATTTCAAGTTCTGTTTGGACTTTGGTCCATCCAGCTCAAATGTTAGGTGAAAACTATAGTGAAAAGTGGCTAAAAAGAAATTTTATGAAGTTTTTCTAGGCACATTGTAAAGATAAAAATACAATGAATGTAGTAAAAAAAAAAAGACAGCAAGATTTTAGACCCTATTTGTAAGAAGTAATCAAATGGCATTACTCAGTGGCTGGTATTAAACAAGCGTTAGTAACATTCTGAATCACCAACCACTATGATTTATGAAGATTTTTTTTTACTTTATGTGCTCATTTGATTTCATTAACATTGTGATTAAAAACTTGTAACTTAGGGGATTGTTCTTTTTTATTAAAAGAGTAAAGAAATTCCTATTGATTTGCTAAAATAAACTTGGATGTTTTTTCAATCAATACTTTTAAAAGAAACCTTCAATCTATTCTTGTGGAGTCTGAAAGCTCAACAACATATATTTTTTTATATATATTTGTGTGTGCGTGTGTATATGTATGTGTGTGTGTGTGTATATATATATATATATATATAAAATTTCTCGTGTTTGAGGGCCAAATATTCCTTTCCTGATACTTCCTTGTAGAAGAAAAATAGTTAACAGAGGATGACCTCTCTTTTGTGGATTTCCACAACAGGAGTGGAATTCCTGCTGTACTCTGTTGCGGTCTTTCCACTGCCTGCAAAGGGATTTGGATCAGACCCATACATCTCTGTTTGTTTCTGTAGGATATTTGAAGGTATTGCTATAGAATCAGATTTCTTCCATTCGTATTCAATTTGAGGATTCATGATATTTGACTGAAGAAAATTGGTCAGTGATACCTTCTGGCAAATTCACTCATTAATGGGTTGTTTTCTGCTTCTCATTATTAGAGAGGGCAAGGGAGGAAGGCTTGTGAGCATCAGCAGTGGTACCCAGATCAAAGCTGTTTACACCTTCTCGGTGACTGCGGAAGGCAGTGTCAATTCCAGATGCCCTGCCCCAAACCAGGAGCCCAGGTACCTGTAAAAGGCAGGAATGTTTCTCTCCATCACTGCCACATCCTTGAAAACTTGTGTCTGTTAGAGCTCTCAATTCCTTATTAGGCATGACTAAGGTCGTAGGGTCAAAGGGCAGGATTACCAAATGTGTTAGTACTGAGATCCATTTTCCAACTTTTGGAAATTCTTTCCTTATCAGTACCTCATTTTCCCTTTACGTGTTTCCTTGTTAATAGAGAAGCCATGGTCTGAAAGAGAAGGAATCTGACCCTATTCATACCAGGTTGTTTTTTCTGTCTCCCTTTGCTAATGTATCCTTTCTCAAGGCAAGGGAGAAAGAGGAGCTTGCCATTGTGCACGTTGTTTTAAAATGGTTCAATAAAATCCTTCCCGAATTCTAAAAATACATTGCAGGCTTGGTATGTAATACACTGCCTTTAATTGTGTATCATGGCCTCAAAGTATGAAGAACTAGATTTTCAAAACTGGAGGTGGCCTACTGTGGTGTTCCTCACACTGGCCAGTACCAGATCACAAGTAATACCCTGTACAACAGGTGTATTGGATGCAGCTGCCTAGAGATACCATGGAGGTCAGGGGTGTATATATTTAGGATTTAAGAAATGCATTAGTGCCTGGCCCAGTTGTCAGCATCTGGCTTTAATTCTCCTGTAGGAACTGTTCTGCTGCCCTAATGAAGGGGAACTAAAGAGACAATGGAGCTAGTATTTAACAACTGACTTTAGGTTGGCTGCTGAGTGGAAGAAATATCCATGTGTTTTTAATAAAATTTAAGGGAAACATTATCAAAGGTTTTTAAGACAACTGTGCATCTTCCTCCCCTCTAGCCTCATTAAGCAATAATTAGGAAAGATTCTGTTTAGAGTGAGTGGGGGTTACTGTGCAAGAATTGGGGGAGTGGAGGGGTATTTTTGCCTTCTGTAGCACTTCCACTCATCACCTTCCATTTTTCTATATCTATGCAACAGTGGGAAAGGATTTTCCTTGCATTGAGGTAGGGCTCGCTCTTTAACTCTTCACTCCCACTGATACACTATCCTGCGAGGTTTTATTTCTAACCATCAGTGGTGATGTTGTGCAGTTCTTTGAGAGTATTTTATGAGGGCTGCCTTAAAACACAGGTTAATGCTGTTTGGAAATGTCGTGGACACATGTGGCTTCAGTTATATATCATGTAACTGAAGTTATAACGAGGTTTGACCATGGATAAATGAAGACTTCTGCGGTCTCTTGTAATTTGTGAATTTGTCTAATCGATGTTGCAAACGTCTTACTCATGACGGATCTACAGCGCAGTTTAGTGAAATATTAATGGCTCTAGAAAAGAAAAAAAATCATATTTTCTTCTTCCAAATCTTAAACAATTTTTATGTCTCCTGTATTTTTCCTCGTTTGTTTTAACTATGAGACGATATATGTACAGGGAACTCTGTTGCTATAGGCTCATTGTAAAAGCAGTTTTATTGGAAAGGAGAATTCTTGGATGTAGTCAGTTTGGGAAAGAGTTTCAAGGTAACGTGTGGGCAATAAGTGTGCAAATTACATTATTTGTTTACAGGATTATAAAAGCTGAATGAGAAATGAATTCAGTATGGTGTGTTGCTTTTTCATTTGTGACTCTTGAACTGTTGGTCTGTAACCAGACAGCACAAAATCAGCATTCCTTAATTTTGAAATTGTTTATATTTGTCGTGGAATAGGCATAGAAAATATACTCATGGGAAAGGGTAGGAAACTCTGTCCTCCAGATTTGAATTTAATTTTTGGAGTTGTGGATAATACATGAACTGAAGAAACCTAAACCTTTTTTTTTATTTTTTTTCTTTAACACCATTTGATGGAGAATATGAAGTGCCACACTACCTGTTACCTTGTTATACCTGTTCCTTTTACACATCTAACAAATATGTCCCATCAGATTTGATTTTTCATTTAAATGCTGTGTCCTCTTGTGAAATTCTTTTGAGCTTAGGTGTGTTACTGGCACTGCAACAGCATAAAGAGGAGGAGAACGAAACTCAAAGTCTCTCTGACTGATAGGTCTGACCTGAAATCTCTTTGCTTGGTGTGATTTCCGTCTTTCCTGGCAAACTGTTCTATATGTTGTGCTGCTATTCTTATTAGAATCCCTTGATGATGACTCTCTTGAATACTGACCTGAAGCTCAAGTTTCCCTTGGTGATATTTTCCTTCCTGGATGGTTTGTTGGCAAAGATTCAAGCAAAAGGTGCATGTGCAGGTTGCTTGCCCTGAAGCATCGAGTCGTGTCTGGATGTGAGCTGTTGGCATGTGGATAATGGTGCTGTTCAACCAGTACCATGCAAATAATCGGTGACTAACTTGGTCCTCGCATCCAGCCCAGATAAATGTTCTCCTTGCTTTCTTTGGGTCTCTGCCGTGAGGATGAGGGCTTTCTAACCCTTATGGAGTTCTAGCATGTGGAGGTCAGTGACAGCTTTGCATTGATTCATCGCAGGCTAATTGCAAAGGGGTTACTAAAATGCCACACTAGGTAGCATTAGCTACGTCCTTGCCACATGGGAGTGTGGGATTTCAGCCTGAAATTCTACAGTAATACAAAGATGTCCTTAAATGGCACTGCAGAGCCTTATAAATTAAGGATTTGTTTAGTTTTTCATTGTTCTGAGGAATCTGCAATTATAGCATTGGTTTGCGCATGAATGTATATTATTAAACCAGTTTTTTAAAATGCGTAATTCTTGGAAAGCAGTGTTTTGCAAAGTTGGAACTTGGCGTTATAGATTCATTCTTTAGTATTTGAGTAAAACATGAGGAAAAAAATCTGTCAAATTAACTCCTCATGGGCCTTCTTTCAGCTGAGTAATGAGGTGCCCTCCTTTCCTTCTGTGATATTTTCTTGCTTTAAAGATATTGTTAAAATCCTCAGGATGCCTCTTCCAACCAATCAGTCCATCCCTAAGTCCCTGCACAGTATGGTTGCAGGCACCTCATAAATGCTAAGCCAGAACCAATATTAAGTCCTCCATCTCTTGTGATTCATGAGCTTTAAGGAGGGAGGAGAAAGAGAAAGAAAAAAGAAGTCCAAACTACTCTTTATTCAAGGTTGCCTTGTACGCCTTTGCTTTTTGAACAGTTCTTATAATAAGAACATTTTTCATTTAAATTCAAGGTAAATTTTCTAATTAGTCATGTTGTTTTTAGAAAAAAAACCTCCTAATCTTAGTGGAAAGGAGCCTAATCCACTAAAGTGATGATAGATAAAGTACACATTTGTTTTGCTTTGAGTTTTGGAGACATCAGGGTACATGGAGCATGGTCAAACAGAGAGGGCAAACGATGTGGAGGATGGGAGCATGGTGCAGCAGTCTGCATGCCAGCTAGAGTGTGGTGCAGTGGTTTGCAGAGAAGAACACGCAGGAAGGGCACTGAAGCTCTGCCAGCTCAAGAGGTGAGTCCAACTCGTGGTCATCAGCCTCTTAGAAGGAGCTTAGCTATGGTCTCCACCGGGCAGAAAGCCATGTTCTCTACGCTGACCAGAAAGGATGTGGCAACTCGGGTAGAGCTCCCATGAAAACATGCAGCCATGCAGATCTCAGACTGCCAGTGGGCACAGATGGTGACAACAGCTGTTTGCAGTGTGACCAGGTGGATGATCTGCTCAGCCTGGTGGCAGAGCTGCTGGAGGAAGTAGAAAGGTTAAGGAACATCAAGGAGGCTGAGCAAACAGGAGGATCTGGAAGCCACCGCACTGCTAGGAAGCTATTACCTGGTTGCCATTAGCAAAACTTGGTAGGACAATGCCATGACTGGACTGCTGGCTATTTATGGCTACAGGCTGTTCAGAAGGGACAGGTGAGGAAGGAAGGGCAGAGGTGTTGCCCTCTATATTAAGGAATGGAGAGAGTGTGAAGAGCTATCCCTGAAGAAAAGCCACAAGCAGGTCAAAAGCTTATGGGTGAGAATTAGAGACCAAGGCAACCTTGTGGTTGGTGTCTACTACAGGCCTCCTGATTGAGAGGATCCTCTTGATGAAGCCTTCTTACTCCAACTACAGGAGGCTTTGTGCTTGCAGTGCTCTTGGGGCACTTCAACCACCCTGACATCTGCTGGATAAGTAGCATTGCAATCTGTAGGCAATCCAGGAGACTCTTGGAATGCATGGAGGATAACTTCCTTAAGGCAGGTAATAGACAGACGTACCAGAGAAGGTGCGATATTGGACCTGATGGTCACCAATGCAAGTGATGTGGCATCAAGATGGAAGGAAGCCTGGGCTGCAGTAATCACACGCTGGTGGAGTTCACAGTCCTGAGCAATATGGATCAGGCAAGGACAACAGTCAGGACCTTGAATTTTAGGAAAGCAAACTTCCAATTCTTAAAGGAGTTAGTCAATAGGACCCCTAGGAAATGGCCCTAAGGGACAAGGAGCAGAGCAGATCTGGCAGATCATTAAGGATGCTTTCCACAGAGCAAAATAGCTCTTGATCCCGGTCTAAGAAATCAGGCAAGGAAGGCAAGAGGCCAGCATGGCTGAGTCAAGAGCTGCTGGTCAAACTGAAGGGCAAGAAGGAACTGCATAGGCAGTGGAAGCAGGGACAGGTATCCTGGGAAGAATGTAGGGGCACTGCTGAGTTGTGTGGGAATGAGACCGGGAAGGCCAAGGTGCAGCTGGAGCTGAACTTGACAAGGGATGCAAAGAAAGGCTTCTACAGGTATGTCAGCCAGCAAAGGACGGGCAAAGAAAGCATACCCCTCACCCTGATGACCAAGATTGTCAAGCTGGTAACAGCAGATGAGAAGGCTGAGGTACTCAACAACTTTTTTTGCTTCATTCTTCACTGGCAACCTCTCTTCTCTCATTTCCTGAGTTAATGGACTGCAAGACAGGGACTGAGAGACGATGTCTTTCGTACTGTAAGAGAAGATCAGGTTCATGACCGTCTGATGAACCTGAACATACATAAGTCTATGGGATCTGACAAGATGCATCCCAGAGTCCTGAGGAAACTGGCTGATGTCGTTGCCAAGCCACACTCCATGGCATTTGAAAAGTCATGGCAGTCAGGTGAAGTCCATGGTGACTGGAAAAAGGGAAACATTCTACGCTTTTTAAAAAAGAGATCAGTGACAAATAGTGCTGTTTAATATCTTCACCGACGACAGAGTGGGATTGAGTGCACCCTCAGCAAGTTTGCAGGTAACACCAAGCTGAGCAGTGTGGTTGGCACACCAGGAATGGGATGTCATCCAGAGGGACCTGGACAAGCTTGAGAATGGCTCTGTGTGAACCTCACAAGGTTCAACAAGGCCGAGTGCAAGGTCCTGTACCTGGCTTGGGGCAATCCTTGGTATCGGTACAGGCTGAGGATATTGGATGGAGAGCAGTCCTGCAGAGAAGGACTTGGAGGTGTTGGTGGATGAAAAACCGAGTATGAGCCAGCAATGTGCGAGTGCAGCCCAGAAGGCCAACCATATACTAAGCTA